>DWON01009958.1:0-11075 GCA_018251015.1 Phocides pigmalion okeechobee | reverse complement strand
AAAAATAAAAAGCTAAAAATAGCTATGACTCTGGTACTTCACCGGCCATACCATTAAATAAGAACATTGATTATGAGAAGATAGTATTCGTTTACTTACCGTATAACATATTTACATGCTATGATTCAGTATAACTTGGTGCGAAAAAACATTAATGTCTTTAAAGAGATTCGTAGATACATACATATATCTAAGTGGGACATCTAGACGTATAATGTTTACAACTACATTTTCTTTCCCGGAATTGTTCCCATGTCCTAAAATCTCAGTGTATTTTCTCCTTTATTCCGTTACTAACAATGTTCGACGTGGAGACGAATCAGAGAAAGCTTTCCAATGAGTGCAATTCTTTGTTCCGTTTAAAACTATTGTTTGATATTTGAAAGAGGGTGAAAAGGGCGCCCTATTGAACCATGAATCAATGGGGCGGATCTCGATTTAGAAGATCCATTTGAAGTTGAATAATTTTCTTTTGGAAATCAGTGGGAGCAAAACGCATCCACATATATATAAAAAACTGTAACTGATAGCTGTCTGTACATGGTAAATATATTTAAAAATTCATAATGGATTGCCTTTATATACGCAAGAGAACCCAAAATATTTTATTTTCATTTTATCTGTTTGTCTGTATGTTTGAGCACGTTACTCGCAGAAACGGCTTATCGGATTTGAATGCAGTTTTCAGGATTACATTGTGATGGGCTTTACTTCACATCTAGTGCTTTTTCATTAAAATCGGATAACAAATAGTGAAGTTAATTTATGTCAATCATCACCGAACAAAGTCGTGAACATAGCTAGTTTGTACATATATTTGCATAGAACGTGCAGAGGCGAGCGTTTAAGTATAAAGTCCAGCTAAATGCCGGAATGCAGGAGTGCTTTTTGCTTTGTTACACAACAGTAACTATAGTATGAAAGGAAATGATTTTCCATTTCTCTTACTCCGAGGTCGCAGAATGACGCATTTTGTCGTAAGGTGCAGTTATACAGAACCGTTTGGGTCGTCCGTAATTCGCTTATCACTAGATTTTTCGTTAGGTTACACCTTATTGAGAATTGTCACTTCACTTGTCATTAGATTTTTGGTTTGGTTACACCATAGGTATTGAGAATTCTGGATTCGCTTATAAATAGTTTTTTCGTTAGGTTAAACCTTGTTGAGAAACGTGAATTCGCTTGTTGCTAGATTTTTGGTTAGGTTGGTTTAACTAAAACTAAAACAGTTATAAATTGCTAACTGCAATAGATTGATAACTGTTTAAATTATGACTTTGATAAAGTTTAGCTTAAAGGTAACGGTTGTACTTGATTATAATAATTCTTCTTCCATTATTACATATAATGATCAAACGTTATAGTTATAACATACTCCTTAAAAATTTGTGAACTTAACGTAATTATTTCGGTGTGCATAGTAACGTTTTAAACATAAAGATGCATTAAAATGTGTTCAAATAAAGAGTGGTCGAATTGCTATACGTTTTGCTATCGTTGTCCTGTTTTTCAGCTTCTATATAATCGTACCCACATTTAGGAATACGTCCACTGCTACAACATTCTCCAATGCTCATTCCAGACAGGTGCCAACCGTCATATTGTTTCAACATATTGCTGACTAAGCCGTCTACTAATACTAACTTACGAAAACTTATACGTTCATTTTCGGAATGATATTCATGTCGTTTATTTGCGTTTAAGTCCAGACTTGATACTGGAAATCTGGTTTCAAATCCAGCATACATTCAAAGGTGGGAAAAGTATAGTTCGACAGGGGAGGTACCACCGCCTCCCTCGTAATTCGCCGTAAAACATTACTTGTGTTTCGGTTGGAGAGGTGCGGTTGCCTTCTACACTTTGAAGCGAGGCGACAATCTTAGTCCTCAGGAGAAGTAATGCTGTATTCGAGCTGTGATAGGATTTTTATAATTAAATAATTATATTTTTTATTGTACTTCATAAATAAGAAATAAATGACTTGTTTTTCATAGCGAAAAATCAGTTAATAATACCACGTAGACACTTTTTAACTGGTGGAAATATTTTTTGGTAATAATCTATCTCAAACACGCCAACTTTATGGTTGTCTATGAGATATGGTTACTTTTATTTATTGTTTGATGTAATCTGGAGTCTCTCAAGTAATTTCTAATTCAAGTTAGAAATAAGTTAAGTTTTTTTTGGTAAATTGGGCTAAAAATTAAATAGTTAAATTCAATTTAGTAATTGTTTCGTCGTTCGAAATAGATGTTTCTAATTAATAGTTTTTGCACTTAGGTAATGACTGGAGGCATGTATGAAAGAAAAATAATGTAAGTAAATATAAACTATACTACCCGAGCGAAGCTGGGCCGGGTCGCTAGTAGGTAATAAAATAGGAATTAAAGGTAAACTTTAAAGTACGACTAATGCTACTGGGAGATATTCATTACCATTTTTTTTAATTCTGACTTTTGTCGCTTTTGTAAAATCAGTTTTTGTAAAAAATGTTGTGACGATGTGAATGTTGTGTAAAATCATAGGACTTTGTTTTCTGCAATTGAAACAAAATAGAATTGAGCTCTATCTGTTGGAACATAACAATAAGGGAGCGGATTATGATAGTTGTCCGTTAAAAATAATGCCGGAAGAAATGTGCATTGAGCATCGTGAAATTGTGTCCAGTTAGCTCCATTACTGCCCACGTTATTTTAGTGCAGCGGGCGCGGAACAAATAGAGGACTTCGCACAAAAGAACTCAAAGTTCTTTATTCCAAGGACTGTACCACCAAGTGCGGTTTAATTGCATGGTGGAACTTTGCAGTGCCATACTTTTATTTGTATTGGATGAATTTAGATTCGATTCCTTTGCAGCGCCGCGCCGCTCCAACTCGAGATATACTAGTATTATAGAAATCGATGCAATTTCCTCCGTCGCTACTATTGCAACTTTTTATGGCTACAATTTTAAACTACGATACTTAATTCGAAGTTGCTTATGTATCGTATCGTGTTTTTAAATGAATCCAGTGTACGCTCTGGAAACATTGTTAGCGAAGCGTCTGAGTTGGAAGTTGTTTAAAGTGGCAATTGTTTTTGGTTCAACGTTTGTAAAATGTAGTTTTCAGTGGACGAAGAAAGGAGTTACGCGGGGGCGTTTCGCTTCCGTTCCCGCTTCCGCTGACGCGTCCGCCCGGCCAGCGCGCGCCCACACTCACCTATGCCCTCCCTAGAGACAATAGCGAGCCAATAAAACTTTTATCGCCCGCTATGATTTTGGTAACATTTTGCGAGATGACTTCTATAAAAATCGCGTTTTATTTAGACAGTTTCGTCGAATTCTTGCACTTTATTGACGTCCAAGCTAAACTTTACTACGTTAGCGTTAAGGAATTTTTCTTTAGCCCTCCGTCTTCTCCCTCTTTGACGATTATTCGGATACTTTTTGTTCCGAAGACAAAGGAATTGAACAGTAAATATTACACTGGAAACATAATTTATTCCTCAGCTTTATAGATGTTCAAATTCAGTCGTTTGCGGGGTTTATATCGTTTTTTAAATGCTAATCTCGAATGGTGTAGATACGTTGGAAAAGGAGTGGTATATATATGGTTTGTACGGGGAGATAACAATTCTATTTTTAGCGGGTAATTCTTGCGTTTCAGTAGAACGGGTGTGATTGCCGGCACACTTACATACTTGTATGAGGCGACCATCTGAGCCTTGTACTGTTAACGTATCTGTGATTTCTGGTGGAACTCCTGTCCTGCAGAGTCGGCAAAAGATTTTCATAGTTATGATTACTAACCATTAGATTGCAAGCTCGATTGCTGCTACGAAATATAGGAGATTCATTATGATACGACTGTGGTAGCAAGACGATTATTATTTATGTCTTATATGAGCACTGTTTGTTTTGGAGCTTTCTGGTTTAAAATGAGTGGTAATGCAGATTTATTTCATTGAGGTCTTTTAAATTACTCCTTTTAGGTCGATATCTCTTAGGTTGATACCTATTAGGTTGGCCACAGACGCGTGCTAGGGGTCTGTGATCGACATCAAGAGAGTTGGCTATAGACGTCAATGGTGATAGTATCATTAAAAGGTACGAGATGATTTATACACAATCATTAGTTTCTGCTACTACATCATCTGACCAAAGGTGGGTATAAGAAATCGCCGGCTAGTAGTAATATACTATATTGATGCTATTTTCTAATTTGATGTAATTGTCGCATTATCGTTATAACAATGAGTATCTTGTCGTATAGTAGACTGCGTGATGATTGCTACTTTGTATTTTAATAACACACTATTGTCATTGACTTAAATCCCTTAATTGAATCTTATACCTATGTACGTATATAGCAAAACTAAGTAAAATATTGAAAAGGACGTTCAAAAACTTTTATTGTAGTTCATATTTGAAAAAAGATAGACGATCTTGTCTACGAAATGAACTTTTCTCGACAAAGAAAACATTTTACCTGTTTATATTTTGGTCGTTGGAGTTGGAGTAGTAGTGGTTAGGGGTAGGGGGTTGAGATAAGAATCAAATAGATGTTGTTTCACTGCATGGAGCTCTGTCGCGCGGAGCATATGCACGTGGCGACAAATGGTGTCAACATCTTGACACTTGCCGCTGAGAAATTGTGATTCAAGTGCAGATTACGTACATACGATATATATTGTGCACACATAACATAACAATAGCACATACGTTATTATGTCAGACACGGAAGCTACATAAACGTAACATATTGTTACATAACTGTAATACTAAGTCAAGAATGTACTATTTAATTTTTAATTTTCTGGCTTAATCTATTTGATTACAAAATTTTTATATATATAATTCTTTTGTACGTGTACATGTCACTGTACTCCTAAACGACTGGATCGATTTTAATTAGATTCTTCATGTGTCTTCAGATGGATCCGAGAATGGTTTAGATTCACAATTGGAACCAAAACCTGGTACTGGAAAAGAATGCAAAATTGATATCCAAGGGAACCTGGTATATACTTTCTGCAAGAAATGACATAGATTTTTTTAGAGCGGGATAATGTCTGCTTAGTCCACTAGTTTCATATATTGTTATAGGTAAAAACATGTGCGAGTTGAAATAAAAAGCAATTAGTAAAAATCTTTCAAAGGTTGAAGATTTTGAAGAAACGAACGTTTAGGTACTATTATTTTTTAGGTAACCCTGATCGTTCGTTTCGATGCTATTGTTACCTAATTAACTGAAACGTTCAATTTTATTTTAACTCGATACGTAATATATTTTAATATGCATGGCCTCCGCAAACAGGGTTCGTGGTATTTCATCGGCGCAACACATTTCTACCATGAATCTGGGCAAAATATTTTAATGGCCTTAATTCGTATGGACGCGTTGCAATAAAAAATATGTAACAGAATTTATTTAATTTAAGGTCAAAATACATTTTAAACCTTTATGAAACAGCACATGAAAATGCGCGCCAAAGTGTTCGTAACAACATAAAATATTTCTGGTAATATTGCGGTTACCTGCGACAAGCAGTTGTGGGGTATTTCCAAAGAGATTTTTGTAAATAATTGCTTTTGTATTGTAGTCCCGCTTTAAATGTGTGCGTGTCCCAGCGTTGAGAGAGCCGTAACGTAGTTTTGTTTTAAAAAAATGTAATGGAGTGGACAGTGTCGTTTCGTTTTTAACGAACTATTGTGGAGTTTGCGTATATTTTTTGTTAGCGAATCGTTTAAACATTCAAGACTATTGGATCGCGGTACACTATTCACCTGAAGTATGTTTTGGGTGACGTAACAGTTATGAAATGTATTTTGGCAGAGCGATAAGGAAATGACAAAGAAAACAACTACAGTCCGTTTCGGCCGAAAATTTGCGAGGGAGGAAGCGGGCCAAGGCGCAGGAGAAGATAGCGGATGTCAAAGTTATTGGAACGATGTCAGAGATCGCTCGGAACGGATATCTATCTACCTTTGCACTGTTTCCTTGCTCTTAGGTAGCTGCCAGTAAAATTATTATTATGACGCAACGATGGCGTGTCCGCCTTAGTTGTTTTTTTAATAGTATTTATTTGTAAATTGCAATAAAATGGTACTATCACTGTCAGTGTTTATTTATAAATAATTTTTCATGTGAAACATATTGGCATACGTTAGTCTAATTGGTGGCAGAGATGAGAAAAGTAGGTATAACGTAGCTATTATATCATTAGTCTTAATAATGTATGAATAGGTTTTACCTAAAAGAGGCACTAATAGATGATCGCGTCTTTTTATGTCAGAAACGTTGCAAACGATCATGCACTCCAGATGTTAAGTAGTCACTGCAGTCCACATCCATATACAATCTCTAACAAGACTGAAGTTCCATCTGAGGTAGATATGTCTTTTCTCTAAAGGACTAAGGAAGTCGTCTCCTTTGTAAGTGTAGCCGATAATTGCATCCCTCTAAACGAAACAAAACAGTTACGTCAGATTATGAAGTTAGCGCTGGTGCCTCCTCGGTGGAATCTTTGACCCATCTTTATATATATATCAAAAGTAAAAGTAAATAAATAGTAAACTTCAATTTAAAAATCCAAATTAGTTCTCAGGTAGAGCGGACACGGTACGCGGACAGGATTGACGCATTTTGTCTCCGTCCTTCGAACAATTTCTATGGGCGACCCATTTAATTTAACGGACAATGTACAGTGCAGAGGAGCGATTTGTCAAGGGAATGAATTTCAACAAAGGGCTTATTCATTTGAATGGCAACTTGTTGTACGCGACCGTTTTAATTTCATAAGTCGTTTATCATAATCAAGGGTGGGAGGGAGGCTGGGGTGTCCACAACCCGTGTCACTGTCTCCGCGATTGCGTTGACGGAGACGTTACATACCCTCGGACAATGCGGATATTTTGTGCGCTGGTTTAATGCGTTCGCTCTATGCCCACTTCATGTCAAAGAACCCTTCGGGTAATACCGCAAATTACTATATAATCATAGAACCCAATTTGAATTTGCTTACGAATTTCATAAATTTTTGTTATGAGACATCAATTGGGCCTTGGGGCTAAGACTGACTCATATGTGCGTTGAAAGATATAACGCTATACATAGCTATATAACAACAAACGAATAATATGACACCATTTCGATTTAATATAACAGTAGGAAATCAAATACATATGTCAACAATGAAATAAAGAAAAACAGAAAAAACAACAGAAATTGACTTAAAAAGGTGCACCTCCGGTTTTCCATATTTATTGGTACAGTTTGTACGTTATGAAGCCACGCCTCTTAATTAACAAGCAAAAACCCTTAATTGGGTACATAACAGACATTTTGGTTTACAGTTATCAGAATTTCATAAGCAGCTTCAGTTGCTTCCTGGAATTATCCTTTTGAGTCAATTAGCATCTGTGCTTACAGCCAGTTTGGTATGTTTGGTTTAACGAAAGCTCGCGTTAAGCTCGTGTTGCTCTACGAACGTTCCAAAGTACTCATTGCAAGTGTACCTACACATTTGAATTTGTTGATGCGAATCGCTTAACATGGAAATATAAATTGTAAAGAAATATTACTATTAAAAATAAAACTAACGGCAGGACGTCATAGTATTTTAATAAGCGTTAGATACAATAAATATAATAATTACTTAACATTAGCAATATTTTCTTCCATGACGAAGTTTTATAAACGATATAGCAACGATAGTATAGTGGTAAGATCGCGGCATCTGATGAGAGTTCGTGGCTTGAATCTCTGGCGAAAGTACGTATCTAAAGATTTTTCAAGTGATGTGCGTATTAGTTATTATCCCTCTTTTTAAAGGTGAAGGTAATATGAGGAAGCCTACTTGTCTGAGAGTTATCTATATATTTCTCAAATATATGCATAATCTACCAATTCCTATTTGACAAGACTGTGTTTAAGCTGTTGAGATGTTGAATACACAAACAGAATCACTTGGATTACGTCCGAGCTGCGTTTTTACCACGCTTTGTATTAACTTGACCTGTATTTAAATGGTTATGTGACGGAATCTTTGAAGCTGATTTTTATCCACGATAAACGATCAGATTAATTCAAAATTCTGAACAATTATCTAGATCCGTTGATAACACACGATTTTAATAATCTCTAAATATTATAAAACAGTCCCCTGTCGCGTCTGTCTGTCTATCTGTTCATGATAAACTCAAAAATTATTGGACGTATTTTGTTACAGTATTTAACATCAGGTAGAGTGATTCTTGAGGAAGGTTTTGTACCAAAATAATTTAAGTATTTTTGTAAATGGGGCGAGAAATCAAATATTTAAATTCAATATAGTAAGTCGTCGTTCGACATATGTTTCTTATTGTTAGTTTTTGGAACTAGGTATTGAATGCGTTTTGGATGCGTATATGAAAGAAAAATAATGCAAGTAAATACAAACTCTATTTCCCGAGCGAAGGAGGGCCGGGTCGCTAGTTTGTCATAAAACTATAAAAGCGTGCTTTTCTCTTTTTAGAGTAAAATTTATTTTAGTATTCAAATCGTCTTTCGCGATAGGAAATGTGGTTAAACTAAAAATAGGTCGATAAATAAATAATAAATACATTTGAATAAAAGAGTTTCAATCATTTGAGATATAAGAAAATACGTTTTCAAAGCATTATGTCCACATGCAAAACAATATATCGTATAGGATTTTTTCCGCGAATATCTGCGTGATTTTAATTTTCGAAGCTGTTTTTTTCAAACGTACTCAGTATGTACGGCAAATATTGCTTTCAGCAAATAAGTTTGAATACTATGCCTTTCAGCTTTGAGCCGAACGAGCTTTACCTATATACCTACGAATTTTACATATATGATAGACCAACTTTGACTGATGTAAAATACTATGGGTATGCAATTAACTGATGGAAATTGATATAATTACTAGGTTTCATGAGAATAAAGTTGAAGTAATTTTGACAAAATGAAATACAATATTTGAGAAATCGATTTATATGCTCTTCTGTATATTAAAGATAACTTATTTATCTATTATATGATCTACTATATATTAAAGATACTTTGTTATTATTTTTATATGATAGTGTTATTTGTTGGGAGTAAGGTTAATGTAAATGGCGCGACGGCAAACGGCACGACGATGTGTTATGCTTTTCAACAAGTTTTCTATTCTTTGTTTTAGTTTGTATAATATGAAAAATATTTTTATTTTGTTAACAAAACTTAGTTTATTGACAAAAACTGGCAATACTGAGCTAATAGTTTTATTTATTATTAGTTTTATATATTAAATATTAAATACTCGTTCTCATTAATTAAAAATCCTTTAATGACTATTTTCTCCTGGTTCCGATCTACTAGGTATTCAGACATTTTTTAACTTCGAACATACCTACATTACATAAATACAGTACCAATATTTAATATACATTTTCCGCTAAAACATGGCCCTTTCAAGTGAATTTTGCATACGCATGTTGCTGACTTTTTCGCCTCTCGAGAAATTTTATTTCCGTGCGTTACGTTGGCGTTAATTTCTCACATCCGTAAATTACGTGTAACACCTGTATGTAATAATAAAAACTCGAAATTATATATGTACGTATAATATTTTACATCCGTTAGGTACTTTACATCAATTACCAATATCTAGTGTATATCTTAGTGGGACATGTGAAAGCTTTCCGCAAAATTAAAAAAAAAAACTTTTTATGAAAATATAATTCATGTAAATGTCCAGTAATTGTAGTGTAAGAAAATCAAAATATTGCATATAAGTATTTTTAAATACAATAATGAAAATTCTCAAATTGATTATAGTAAAAGCTTAATCTAAACGATCTTAAGGGAGTCCGTGCCCATACGGCATGGTTCCAAAAATGTTTGCTGCATTCCTGCCTTGAATAGCAATCTCTGGGCATGATATGATATATATGATATATCTCTTGTCGCCGGCGGCATCGATCAAATGTGGTACTAATTGATTGTAAAGTATTTTGTTAAATATAATATTTGTCAATATTAATGTTAATTGAAATTTAAAATCAATCCAAAATGGCTTGCCTTGTATAATCAATATTGGTACAAATAAATAGTCCCTTCCACTACAGGATGGATTCGAGCAGCTTTCGGATTGCTAAATAGCCGTTGCTGGCCTATTTCTAATCTAATACCCTCGATTCGGTTAGACGTGCAATCTTCGACCATATTGCATTGGATCTGACCCTCCTCTACCTTTAATAGAACCGACTGCCCGACGCTGACTAACTGCCCATGTACCATTTCCAATATGTTACAGGAGCGATTCTGTTTTAGAATATAAATTAACCGAGTTTAAATCAACCTCAGACCGTTTGAATACGTTAAGTACTCGTAAGACCCAGCCCGTATTATGTGATGACGACATTTGGCTGCAATTGCTTTAACCCTTATGGACTCTCTCTCCACCACTGAGATAGGCCTGAAGAATCTTCTACCATAACTCCACGCCACACCAAATCAATCAACCTGTCTGAATGCCGTAAGCACTCGTAAGTTTGGGAGGTGGGAGAACTATATTTCGACCGGGGACGTATCACCGCCGCCTTCATAATCCGCCGTAAAGCATTTTTTGTGTGTTCGATTGGGGAGGTGCGGTGGTTGGCTACACTTTGAAGCGAGGCGACCATCTTAGTCCTGAGAAGTGGCTACGTACAGTCGTGTTTGTGGTTGTACGTGGATGTCTATATCGACTACTTAACATCAGGTGATTTGTATCCTCGTTTGCTACTCTTCTCATATAAAAAAGGATTCGTAAGTAATATTCTAGATTTGGCTGCAACCCTTGTAATCTACTATGGTCTCTCCATTGTGAGAAGCCTTAAGCATCTCCTAACATCCACACACTACATACCACATCACATCAGTCAAATATTTCCAAACTGCCCATAGGATTTCCGACAAGATCTTATTATTTTTTTTTTATTTCGGAAGAGTAAGAAACGGGCATGCAGGCCACCTGATGTTAAGTGATCACTGCAGCCCATGGACAACCACGTCCCATTTCAAACAAAACTGAAGTTCTATTTAAGGATAGACGCAGATGCGTTC
>DWON01009957.1:0-11075 GCA_018251015.1 Phocides pigmalion okeechobee | reverse complement strand
CCTCAAGAGTAGGAACGCATCCACGTCCATCCTTAAATAGAACTTCTGTTTTATTTGAGATTGGACGTGGTTGTCCATGGGCTGCAATGAGGACTTAACATCAGGTGGCCTGCATGCCTTTTTTACTCTTTCATAATAAAAAAAAGAAAAGATAAATTATGAACCAGTTAGATATCTTCTAAATTTAAGCTAAGTAAAAGGGGCAACCGGGCCGATCGATTCCCATAAGTAGACCCTGAAATTTGTAATAATCTGTATAACAAGAACATTTGACGTCGATCACAAATGGGTTGATATTCTTAGCCAAAATTATAGCATACTCTTTAAACAAGAACCTAATATTGCTACAACGCTGCTAATTTTATATATACTTTTACATATATATTTATGTTTTTATTATACTTATTTTACTCAGTAGGTCGGTAATTTTAGCACTAGGATTATTTGCAAAAAATTGTCCGGTATTACCTGTTTAGTATTATATTTTACACGAGCAACTTTGTGTAATTTCAGTGTTCCTTTGGTCCTTGCCGACTCCATCAGATTCTTAGGCTGTGAAATAAAAACATACCAAATTTCAGCTCATAAAAATTTTGAACCGGATACAAACCCGATTTTTTAATATATGGTAAAGTTTATTCACTCACGAAGTTACCACCGCCATCCTCATAATCCGCCGTGTATCATTTTTATATTTTTGTTAAGGCGATATGGATGTTATCGACACTTCTATAATGTCGTATGTGACCATAGACATTAATAAGGTTGTATGTGAATGTAGGTCGACTGGAGCACATAAATTGGCTTTCGCGCTCGTTTGTTATTTGGTTAGAGAGGTGTGGTTGTTGACTACACTTACAAGCGACCACCTCATTTCGATCACAGACATGACTTAAGGTTAATAACTATGTATCTGCATATCAGTCAAGTCCAGCAATTTTTTAACATAAAGTTTTGCAGTACTCTTTTTGAACGTCACTAAACTACCACCGACTTGTGAGCTGTTTTGTTTTAGAAAAGAGGCAGCGAAAGAAACTCCAACCCAAGACAAATGAGCGTAATAAAACAGGTGGTAATTTCATAAAAAGACATTATTTGCTGTTGAACTGTAAAAGGCAGCATACACGAGTGGCGGCGACCCACATAGCCGATCGCCGCGGCTTTATCAATGTTGATAAACTTAACTACTGCCTCCTCGTAGGCTGCTCGCAGCACCGTAAAATCGGAACGCGCGCCAATAATTAGTACGCTAACGGTATTTGTTTTAAATGTACTTTTTAATAATGAAAATCCTAAAGTAATTATAATGAAAGCCTAAATTAAACAATCTAATGGGAGTCCGTGCCCATGCGGCATGACCAAGAACGCTAGCCGTATTCCCGCGTTGAATACCAATCGCATCTCTACTAGATATGAACCAGCCCTCTTTTTAATTGTTATTTACTTTATTTTAACGCTTCTTCATACATAGTTAGTGTAATAAGCACCAAGAACTTAGAAGTAAGATTTCGGTAGCTTCCAGCGCAGAACCCGACTTAAATCCATGGCACGTTTCTAGTTTTTCCAAGTTCCCTGTCCATTGAAAATTTAATTATCACTTACTTAAACGATAAAATAAAACATCGTGAAGAGATTTGAATGCTTGTGAATTCGCTATATATTTTTTTAAGATTTAAAATCTTACATTTTGCACTTGGTTGGCGTGACTATGGCCTAACTCTTCATTTTCATAGGAAACCGTGGCTAACAATGGACAGACAGGGTTTCATGATGATAATGTCGATAAGACTTCTGACCTGTTTGAGTGTTTATGTGGATGTCCATGCGCTGCAGCGACCACGTGGTCTATATGCTTATTTGCTACTAGTAGTAGTAGTAAGTACCAACGCTTATTTATGTCTTGAAGTAAATCAAACGTCTCGTTCGAAAAGTTAGGTTACCAGGTCAATATGGCGACCATATTTCTTACTCCTTAAAAGTAGCAAAACGTAAATGACTGATTTCAGATAGGACATAAAATAGAAGGATGTTCATCTCTTCTATGGTCGCATGTCTACAGCAATGGCCACTGATCGTTAGGGTAAGCTACAGGAAATTCTCTTTACATCACACATATATGCTCAGTAGCGCGATGGTGCCTAATGAGAAGATCATGGTAATAAACACTGCGGAGTATAAGTGCAGGGGTACCTAACTACTAGAACTATAGTTTTACTATTCATTAGACGTAGTATAATGTTGAAAATTTCATTGTTTGTATATTTTTTATATATACATAGGTTAGCCACGTTGCCTTAAAGGTCTCTAATTATGAAAGTATTAAATATGCTGACACAATACGAAACTGCGCCTGGTATAAATTTACTAGCAATATTTGGTAGAAACGAAAAAATTGTAATATATATTTGCAGGTGTTATAACTTCTTGGTGTATAATTTACTGGTTAATGACTTACCATTTAGGATAAGTATTTTTGAAACGATAATGAGTGTCTGGTCTGCGTCTAGGTTTAAAATTATCTACTTAACTACGCATTTAAAATATAAGTGTATATTTACCAATTGTGTGATCACCATATTGCCTACAGGCTCTTTATCTGATCATCCGAGTGTGAATTGTCTCAAGACCTAATATAATGCAGTATAATATAAATAATCCGCTCAAACAAAGTTGACGCCCTAAATAAATGATTTTGAAAGTGCCTCTTTAAGAAAAACATTTTCAAAAAGTTGATACAGAAAAAAATATATTTATACGAGCATTTTCTTGTGTCATTTTTTTAAATTATATCAATATGCTAAGAATTTCCAAAATTTATAGAAATTTTCTTTACAAAATAAATTCAATTTTCGCTCTGATTTATTTAACAAATTGATTTTGTAATGATGATCCTTTTAAGAGTTAGATGGCCAAATGTTAACGTAATCTTTATATTTTTTCTGTCCGCATCGCTTGCCTAAATCGCCTATTATAGACAGGCTTGCCCTGGCATTACAATCACGCCTATTTCGGGATTTGGAGGCATCCATTAATTACGTGAATGAATTTGGCTATCCCCCCACATCTTGGCGAGATGATGTTTGGCTTGATTCCCTCCCCCCTCTAATCTCAAGAGATCTATAAAATGCACATTTTAGTTAGTTATGTACTTTATAAAATACTAATTTTGTACATTTTTCCCAATTTTCAAGCAATTTTGTACATATTGTTTCTTGCAGAAAAATAATTACGTCATATTTGCCGTTACCCCTCTGCCACGTGAGATTGGATAAGATTCGTCTCAGGATCGTTCTCCTCTAAATGTCTCACACATGTAATGGGCGTTCCCTTGTGTATATTGCTATGAGCTACTTTGATCGGTGAGATAAGGTAATTTTATATTTGTATGTTGTTACTTCACTTTGATCGTTTCGTGATCGTCGCAGAAGTCGTTTCTGGCAACTACATGTGCTGTTGACTTTTTAGGACACTTTGCTGAGGACATCCTCAACCGAATCAGCAAAAAGCAAGAATTAAAAAAAGTTGTCATTTTTAAAATAAAGTTTTTGATAAGAAAGCTTCCGCCCGTGGTAAGTGCACCGTTTTGCCTCCTCGTTGACCCGGGGCTAGGACGGACAGTTACTAAGAAGGTTGTCCCTGTATATTGGAATATGAATAGTGAACGATATTGCCTATTAAAAGGTGACTAAAAAGAAGTTTTAGCAGGTGGTTAATTTGGGAGCTCGTGCCGTCTAGCAAAGTGAGCCCGGAAAGGACGACGAGGTGAGTGGCCGTATGCGTTGGAAGTAATGGTGGTAGGGGTGACATGATTCCCCTGGGACTGACCACAGAGGGTATGCCGTGCTTCGAGAATATGAGTTCTACGATACTGGGTAACTTTAAAACGTATATCTCCCGGAACGGAGCGGAAAAATAAAGTATGTAGGAAGGTAGGTAATTTCCTTGATTATGATGTAGGGTACAAACGTATTTGATTTATTGGTATGTGGTAAAGGTAACAATTAATGCCCTTGTCATATTCATGTTTAGTATCTAATAAAAAGTTACGTTCCATTCGCTTTTTGTGTCCTGACATCAATGTGTGACGCGAATATGTACTTAATAGTGTTGTATAACTATCGATAGATTGTCATTACAAGCGTGACCGCGAAAATTAGTCATATCGATAAGGCTATAGTTAGTATTGGAATTTTACAATACTCGCCCTCGTGAGTCTATCGAGAAATGTGACTAATATCATTGACAAAAATGTCGTATTTTTTTAAATATCGTAGCGCAGGTTTGATTGCTACTATTTCTAATAGATATTTTATCGATAGTTTGCCACATCAAACAAACTAAAATTGGATATTAATGTGCTACGATAGTTCCAAATACTATTTGCTCGGCAATTATCTGTTACATATAATACTTAATTAAACTTTAAATAGTTGTAGAATCTTACCATTTATAGTTAATTTGGCGTTCCCATTTTAAATGTTAGCAGATAATTGAAGTAAATTGTTGAGTATGTTATATTAAATAGTTTGTAATCTATACCTACAGAGGTCAGCTGTTGACCACTGGCGGTCGTTATCGCACGCAACTTCATCTCGAATATCTCGATACACAAAATACAAAAATTCTCAACGGGAATACCGGATACCGAGGCAGGAATCGAGCGGAATACATCTATCCTCGTCGTTTGTAGGCAGTGTACTCTGTTGCATGCGTCTGATAACCGTGCTCCGTCCTTGTCTCGCCCGTCATGTTGGCTCGTTGTAGGTATATGATTGTAGGTACACGCATCAGCGGTGGTAAACTATTCACTTTTGTATTTTGCCAAGTAGGAGTCGCTGTGTCGTGTCGTTGTGTTCCGTAAAGTGACGAAAAATAACAGAAAACGTATAATTTTATCATTGGTGAAGTGTTGTGAATTTTCTGTCGAAGTGGCGTAAAATGATGCGTTTGTGGCCGCAGCGCCGTCGGAGGCGCGCGAATGCATTTATTAGATTCCGATAGACTTCGAAAGTTATGCATAGTTTATGTTTTCTAGTGTTGTAAGTGCTACTGTGATTTCTTTTTATTGTATTATCGGATCGAATGTAAAAATGGCAAAAGCTCTATGTTGCTATACTGACGTAAGTTTGGTTTAATTATTCCTTTTAATATTAATATATTTTTAAGTCAAAAATAAATTAAGATTAAGAGTGACTCAATTGTTTTGACACGTTTCTTAACTTGCTGTTTTCCTTATAATAACGTCACAGTTCCGAGGAACTTACCTATGAGTTTAAACTTTTGATTGAATTTTCTGTATAATTCTATGATTTCGGATGTTTTTTTCTGGTAGAAAGTGTTATCTTGGCTTGCTGGCACAAAGAACTGGCTCGTACCCAGTTTTGAAGATGTTATTTCTGTGTGTCCGCGAAAGCAATTTATGATGTTGTCCCTCTAATGTATAGCTGCTACCTGTACAATCATTTAATGAAGTTAATAACCCAGTTTCCAAATACCCTTCCAAGTAATTTGGAATTTACCTTATTTACATTTAAAAAGTACTGATTAAGTATCCAATTATTTACAACGGAATTACAATGTTTACTAAAATTTGTATTTTTGTTCTGTCAATTTTGTTGTCAAAATTTGTTGACCATAAAATATAGCTCAAGGAACTTATAGATTGCCTGTTGCCTAGTATCCTAGGTGTAGTACCTAGGTGCCATCAGAAAAACTCGTTAAAATTCAAATAAAGCCGGAATGGTCACATTCTATTTTTAAATTATTTGATTCATTTTTTTTACATTTTAAATGTGAAATGACGACAGCTTGACCAAAAAAATATTTGTCATAAAAATATAATATAATGTGTTATAAAAATGTTTTATCCAGCAGTAGTAGGAAAATGGAATATACAATTGAGAAGCTTGTCTTTACACCGAAAATATTAATAACCCTTTTCCAAAATGCGGTTTGCGTTATTTTGGAAAATTGTTTTTACGAGTAAAATTTTTGAATGTTACAATTAATTACGTCTAAAAGCGTGCAAGGCCACCTGGTGTTAAATGGTCGCAGCGGCCGAAAATTAAAATGATTTTGAATTAAAAATACGTATTTCCATATAAATTAGTGAATATGCTTACACCGCAAAGAATACACAAGAACAGAAAATACAACAAACCAAAACAAATATAGCAGTCACTAAAAGGCGGTCTTATCGCTACAGTAGTGATCTCTTCCAGACAACATATAATACAGGGTAAACTAAAAACTTGGACAAATCCCGCTAAAGTTTAACATTTGGAAACCCTACAGTAATACATTAATATTCGTAATGCTTTTCATTGCACAACTTGCAGTGTTCATGATTACAAATGGCAGATCAAATCAATTGTTTACTTCGATGTAAGCTTAAGGATAACGTAGTTAGGTAATTAGGATCTTTATAGGAGTTCCAAATCCTGCCGCCAAATTTGACTTACTTAAACTTTTGGTTCGACCATAGATTATGTGAACCAATTGTCGGTTGGAGAAGCATGGTTCCGACACTTATAAGCGAGGCGACGATCTAAATTCTTTGGAGTATACGCGTATTCATGCGACTGCAGTCCTGTTTGTGGTTGGGTGTAGCCCTACCAGCCGTAGCTATGAGTTGCCGCGACCACTTAACGTCAGGTTGCTTGCATGCACCATATATTATATCTATCTGCAGTTAATTTAATATTCAAAGGTTCCACAACAACTACGATCGAGTAATTGACAATCATTGATCCAAATAAGCGAGACAAATTTCCGCTTTTTTATCAATAACAATTTTAATTTTTATGACATTTTTAAATGGGATTCTTATACAATATTTTCTGAATTTCATAAGGGATATATCACTATTAAATTCAAATTCAAATTCAAATATTTTATTTCATTGTAAGGTATTTACATACACTGAATGAACGTCAAGGGTACAGCGTAAAATTAATACATCGGCTTACTTTATTACGGTTTACTTTCTCTGAACCTGCTAAATAAAAACATTTTTTTATTATCTCAATGGCTATGTTATGAGAAATACAAACAAATATTTTACTAGGAATCGCCCCGGTTTTGCACGGGTACATTTATAACAGCATTACAAATCTTCGGCTTTCCTTTTCTATAATATGTATGTATTATAAATATAAACCTTCTTCGTAAATCATTCCGTCTATTGATGAAAAGTGCATTGAAATCGATTGCGTAGTTTAAAAGACAGGGTACAGACGGCTGGACGCGATTTTTATATGTGTATACTATGTAATGATAACTAATTAGTAAGCACGAAACCTATGAATAAATTTCTAAAGTATAATGAACTAATAAATAGTAAGACATTTGAATACGCCCTCTGGGATGTATATTTTGTATGAAATCTGTCCATGAGATGGGAGTAATGTTTGTTTAAAGCATAATTTGCAAGATGGTAGAACCGATATGCATGGATGGGAGGTACCATATCTTATCTTTTTACTACCTTGCAAAAAGTTGTGTGTCTGAGAAGTTCCCACGATCATAATGAACTATATATATTAATTAGGTACTTTAATTAGTACAGTACATTTGCAGTACCGTACGAGCGACGCTATTAAATATCGCTAAGTACACAAACATTACGAAGACGTGAATTCTACACGTTTTTCGGGTCACATGTACTGGTGCTTCCAGATGGCTCGAATATAACGGACATCTTTTTCTATAATCTCTATTCTATCGTGCCGATCCAAAACACTAACTTTCAAAAACGACATTTGAGATCTTATATGTCGTTTTTGTGTATGGATTGGCACGATAGCCTTGAAATGGTTGAAGAATCCTGCATACTTGGAATTTCTTCAGTTCTCAATGGTGCGTAACAACCCGGATTTAGTCAACGTGGTGGATTAGTAGGACCCTTCTCATTTTGAGTGCAGACCTGTGCTCAGTAGTAGAACAGTAATGACTTTCTTTTTTAATGAGAGGAGTAACAAACTGGCATATAGGGAACCTAATGATGTGTGGTCGCTGCAGCTCATGGACATCCACATATACCCTCAAGCTTAATCAAACAAACAAAAAATATATACAATATTTAAAACGATAAACATATAAATAATAGGTATTATTGTGTCCAACAGGACATTTTGGCATGTGTACTACAGTTCGACCGGGGAGGAACTATTGCAGCCATCATAATCCGCCTTAGAGTAGTTATTGTCTTTCGGTTGGAGAGGTGTTGTTACCGGCTACAGTTACAAGTGAGATCGCCATCAGAGGCCTCAGAAGTTGCAACGCATCTATGACAACGTCACGTTTGAGGTTGGATATAGATGTAAATTTTATATTAGATGACATGCACGCTTTAATGCTAGATACTGTTCCACTAAAAAAAAACAAATGAACCTCTCAGAGGTTCTCTGTAGTTGCGTTGCTAGTCCTAAGGACTAAGATGGTCCCTTCAATTGAAACTAGCTGTCAACCGAAAGTAGATTTGATTCCGGCGGATTATGAGAGCGGCTGTGGTACCTTCTTCAAACTATAGTTTTGCAACCAGTACAAATGCGCTGTTGGTGAACCTTAAAGCTTATTATTTATTTATTCATATTTTTGATACATGGTAAATAAATTTATTTAATTATTATAAAATTTACATGTTAATTACAATAATGAAATCCCTAAAACGAATTGTGGTCAAAACCTAACCTAAACAATTTTGATACTCTATTTAGGTTAATAAATTTCGCGAGATCTAATGGGAAAAGATAAATGAGTTTAAGAACAACACGATACGTGTACATTCCCTGGTAACATGTGGACAGACTCAGGTCATTTTCTGACGTCATCGATATAAATAGAACAGATATTTTTGCTTCTCTCAATGTGGTTTTATATTTTGCTTTGTGCATAAATGTTCTTAGTAGGAGCAAAATAACAAGTACCACCGCCATCCTCATAATCCGGGAAGGAACTATTTAGCAATCATACGATTATTTTAGTCCTTATAAGTAGCCACACATCTAAATACGATTTTATATAGGACTTATCCTGTTTAAGGTTGGATGTGGATGTATATAGACTGCAGTTACTTAACATTAAGTTGTTTAGACACTCCTTTGCTACTTTTTGAACATCAAAAACGTCCACAAATACACCTACCAGCTTAGGTTATATATGTAAGGTGACTGGTAAGGTAAGGTAACTGACCCAGAGGTAAACCCACAGCCGAAATCGACGAATTTGGAATCCTGAAATTTGCAGACAGATTCTTTATATACCACTAGCTACCCGGCCCAGCTCTGCTTCGTGTAATAGAGTTTATATTTACTTACATTATTTTTCTTACATAAATACTTTAGCATACATTACCTATTTGCAAAACTAAAAAATAAATAATAGTTAAAAAAAACTAACGCTTAAACTAAACGCTAAAAAACGTTTTTTTACAGTGCAATGTATTTTTTCTTGTTTATACTTTTTTAGTTGGATTTTTTATAAAACCGTGTTTTTTAGTTTTTTTAACAATTTAGATTTTTGATTTTTTTTCATATTAGTGCCTTGTGATCCGTGCCTTGTGATCCGTCCTTGATACTTGTGCAAAAATTCAAATTAATCAGACTTCTGGACTGGAAATTGGTGAAAATTATGGTCAAAGAATCCGTTACATACCTAGATACAACCCAAGTTAAAAAACGTGTTAGCAATTAGAAATATCTATTTCGAACGACGTCTGAATGACTATATGTTTAATCGTATGTTAAAAACGTCTGAATTACTTTAACTATTTACATTCTCGCCTAATTTACAAAAAAACTTAACTTATGATGCACTAACCTAATTCATTCCTAAGTCATTTTAACCTTGACCACGAGCCAAGCAACTGGTTCTTAATATCAGCAATTATAAATCGGTAAACGAGAGTACCCAGTATATAGTAAAATGTATAAATTTCAATATGATATTCGTTTAAAATAAGTATCGTATTATTATCTTAAGTGCGTGAAATTCCGCGGTCAAAAGCTGGTATAGTGATACATACATTGTATGCCATGTGTTCATTAGTTGGTAAGTAAGTTTGTGATTCGAGCACGAGATGAGTAACGGTCGACTCACCGGCCAAATGTTATTCGTGGCGCCTTGTTTTTTTGTGCCGCTAAATGCCAATGTCATTGACGATAGTTTTGGTTTCATGTGTCACGGAAATTATGTAAAATGTGTATAGCGAAACGATTTATACATATTTTCGTTCACAACTTTTCAATCATAATTATATCTATATAAAAAATCAACAGATTTGACCAAAATTTTACCTAAACACACAAAGGAAGAACCTTCCGAGGAAGGTGGTGTTTGGTGCATAATATGTAAAGATATTTTGTAAATTGGGCGATAAATGAAATAGTTAAATTCAATGTAGTAATTCATTCGTCGTTCGAAATAGAAGTCTCTAATTATTAGCTTTTGCAACTAGGTATTGATTAGATGCATGTATGAAACAAAAATGATGTAAATATATATAAACTCTATTACCCGAGCGAAGCTGGGCCGGGTCGCTAGTTTTATATTATACAATAAACACATGTTGTGAAACAGAGTTAATGATGATTTAGTTAATGATAATTAAAATTGTAAGTACACATAGAGAGAACCTACCTAATACGAGATAGGCTTGTCACGTCGGAAACCAAGATTTGAATATTTACAATTAAAATGAGGGGCGTAACTGATAAATTTGCTGGCTTGATTTATAGTGAAGGTTGGATTCACGCCATGCGTACACAAGTAAGCTACCTAAACAAACTACTATACCCAGTGATTTAACACTGACTGCGGCGTGCATGTATTAGGTCGAGTCAGGATTGCGGGAGGCAGCCCTAACTGGAGCTCTTTTCTCTACACTGAAGATATGCTGATAATTTACACAACTGTTGTATTTTTAGCATCCGTAAACAATTTACAAATAAGACTTGTTTCCTCTGAAGAGAATTGTTAGCTTAGTTTGTAGCTTAGTGTTACAACACAGGTGTGGAGGAGCCGCGAACGCATCGCGCCCAGAACACTACTGTGAGTGTAGCCGCAGGGAAAGCGTC
>DWON01009956.1:0-11076 GCA_018251015.1 Phocides pigmalion okeechobee | reverse complement strand
AATTTCTATTTTCGCACATCCGTATTGCGGCATGCAACATAGATTTAAAATTATTAATATGTATTTGTTATTTATTTATTTATTTATTTTAGTCTTACATTATAAAAAAATGTCATATTATTGGGTTGTATTATTTGGAGATTTTAGCGATAACAATTAATACCAATTGTAATAAATTTAATTCTAATTCTAATAAAATAACATAATAATTGCATAATAATTTGACTTCAAGCTTTTTGTTTCCTTGGGGACGGGTTTGTCTGTACAACTTTTTTATGTAAGAAGAGTAGCAAATAACTTGACATCGCTGTTAAGTAGTCACTGCAGCCCATGATCATCCGATTTCAAACAGAGCTGAAGTCCTATTTCGGAGTCATATGTAGAAAAGTCGCTCGTGAGGACTAAAATAGTCGCCTTGTTTGTATATATAAGTATATTAATGAGGATCTTGGTTAGTTTGAAATGGTCCATCAGGTGTCCGCAAACATTAACGATTGCTGAATCACCAATAACCAATATAAACAACTAAAGGAAACCTCGAAAGCATGACTTGCGCAAAAAAATTTGCCACCAATGGTCACCCATCCAATTTTTGACCACACTCTGTGTTGCTTAACTGAGACAATCGTTTACACAAACACCAGGTATGTGTGCTTCACATTACATTTACCTATCTACTATTACTATCTTACGCAGTAAGTGGGTTTTAGCTACCTTCCACTACGATTCGTATGCTCTGAACGGGTTGATTAATTTTACCACCCAAGCAATAATCGACCCTATTACCATTGCATACAAACTTAAGTCGCACGTACGTGTGTTAACTCGTCGCATTGGCGTTGCACGTTTAAATACTCGTCTGCAGGGAACTTTAGACCTTATCGTAATGACACGAAGTACAAAATTCAATGATACGTAACTGCTGCATAGATATCAGTTCGGACAGCATTATGCAATAGCGAACAATTAATGTAAGTCTATAACATCATGATTTATAAAGGGTAAGCTTATATGTAAATTTACTCTAGGTTATATTATCCGCTATTAAAAATTATATAAAGAATAATATAACAAAATTTGCTATAAAAGAAGTTAAAAATATATCGCTCTTTCAATTATACATATATTGATGACATTTTTACGAAAATAATTTTAAATTTATTTATACTGGATAGCTGTTAAGTTTATAATTTATAAACCAAAAGGAAAAATAGTATAGCGCTACATTTCGTAAATATACGATTATTTTTTTTAATAAATACGTATTCTTACTTCAAACCCTTCATCAATATTTGATTCTTGTTTTTTTTGTTGTGAGTTATAAGGGTGGCGTTGGTACCGCCCCGGGCGAGCTCTAACAGCTTTACCACCTTTTATTTCGTTTTATACGTTTCTGTAAAATTCACAAAATGTAAATTATGGCTATATATTGCTATGTGAACGATATTTGAATTACATGTACATATAATTCGGAGAATTCCATTACGATTATAAAAAGATTCATTGTACTTATTTGCTATTGGCTAATATGCTGAATATTTTCATGAAATTTAACGTACGTGTTACGTAAATATTGACAAAAAAAAAACTTATATTTTATGTCAAATTATTTAAATTATTTTATAAATATTATATGAATGATATATTATTACCTAAATTAATTAATTAAGTGAACGATCTTGTAGCTTAGATCACAGTTTTAGTACAAAATTGTAACATACAAGACATCTAAAGGTCTACTAAGGGAGAACTATAGTTCAACCGAGGAAGTACCACCACCTCCCTCGTATTCCGCCGTAATGCATTACTTGTGTTTCGGTTGGAGAGGTGCGGTTGCCGACAACACTTTAAAGCAAGGCGACCATCTTAATTCTCAGGAGTAGCAACGCATCTATGTACGATTTCAGATAGGATTTCGATCGTGTTTGCGATTGTACATGGATGTCTTTAGGCTGCGACTACTTAACATCAGGTGGTTTGCATGCTCGTTTGCTACTCTTCTCATATAAAAAAAACATCAAAAACCAACAAGCATACACAATTCGAATCGCTAACAGAAATTGTCTTGAAAACTATATTCAGTAATGTTCATCTCAGTACAGACGCGAAAACAATGATTATGGAACAATACTTCTTGGTTGCGTGGTGCGAGTTATAGAATACAGTTAATTATTTGTCAGTTTTTGTGTAATAATTTATTTATTTATTCTTTATGCTTAATTAGTAACCGATAACCGTTTATTAGAACATTTACAATTCACAACAAACATTGAAAAATAAAAGAAAAGAAAATGCTATAATTAAACATATTTTATGGATTCCAATAAATGTTAACCAAATTCTTTTTTTTATGTGAGAAGAGTCGCAAACGAGCATGCAAACCACCTGATGTTAAGTAGTCGCAGCCCATAGACATCCATGTACAACACAATCTAAGCTCGTACGTAGGTGAATGGTTACTCCTGAGGAATAAAATATTCGCCTCGCTTCAAAGTGTCGCCGGCAACCGCACCTCTCCAACTGAAACACAAGCAATGCTTTACGGCAGATTATGAGGGCGGCGGTGGTACCTCCCCGGTCGAACTTCAGTTCACCTACATTAAAAAAAATTAACGTCGGTTAAAACATAATTTAAGTGTACACACAGTTCAATAGTTGTAATTCTGTTCGCTAGATGGAGCAAAATCCAGAATAATAAATCCTTATAACTAACATCCTAGGTCATATAGATGCAAGCATAATAATAAGTGTATTTTGCATATTTCTGTATGAATTAGTAATTAAGATCTAATATACTCAATTTCTAAGCAAATTCATGATTATGATTTGCACATGATCTTGAGACATCGGCACGGAAAGATAAAATCTCCGCATAACTACGACAACATAATCATACTCTTACGGCATTTCCTCTTGGGAAAATATATTTCTTCATTCCGTGTTCATACCCGTACACAATCCAACAGGACTGAAGTTTTGTCTAAGATCATAAGAGTAACTATTACAATAAAAGCGAGAGTTCTAAACGCGCCTCAGAGTTACGACTGTTTTAAGGCGTTTTGTGTACTAGAGATTGTGTCCTAATGTTATAGTAGAGACCTTGCATTGTTTTTCGTATTTTCAACCAAAGTCAAAAAAGTTCCCAAATCGCTTGAGTTTTTGTGTTCCCGTAAAAGTACGTCAATTATTAACTCATTTGGAAAATATTTTCTTTATTTGGACGTTAAAATTTTTATTTAGAAGACGATACTTCTTTTTTGGTTACAATTAAATTTGAAGAGAATATACTACTCTTAAAGTTGAAAAAGAAGTGAAATTCGCATTCAGTTGGTCCGTTTCTACTATTCGCTTTTGAAAAGATGGAGTAATAACTCACTATTCGATTCCATTTCTTAAAAATGTGTCTTTCTGTCTATAAGGACAGAGTTTTAAGAAAACTTTTTATGTTTTGATATCGTTCATTCATTAGATATAAAAATGTAAACCAAATTAGTACCTTGAAATTACAGTTGGCCACTTAAAATTTATATTTCAATGTATAAGTTATAATATTTATCGAACGTATTTTATAGGTCAATCGTAAACACAGAGGAATAAAATTACCCTACGTTTTTTACGCAAACAATTTTTACGGCATCATTGATGAAATTTTTTATGATAATGTAATAACCAAGTGTATTAATAGTTCTATTGTTTATAAAAGAACACCGAACAATATCCTAAATCAGTGTAATGTTGATAGTAAAATTTGCATACGGCCTATCTTTACTTTTCATACAAATTGTATTTTGTTAGACATCAGGCAGATTATCTGACTTGAAGCAGCTGCAGTCCATATATCTGAGATAATCTGGGAAGTCCTGTCTAAGGTTATCTTATTTATAAGTGTAGCCAGTAACTGTACCTCTCCAACCAGTACATAAGACGATACATAAGACCAGTACATAAGATTGACGACGGATTATGAAAGCATTTGAACTATACTTCTACCATCTGCCGGCTACACTCTGAAGTTAGGCTACTATCTCAGTCCGTAAGAGTAGCAACGTACCTACGTTCGAGCTTAGATAGATGTTTTCAGTCGTGTTTGTGTTTATACGTGGATATCTATGGGCTGTGACTACTCGTTTGCTACTCTTCGCACATAAATAAAGCTAGATTCAAACATTTTTTTATGGAATTAAAGTATCTGATGATACTTCAATTATGTAAAATGAAATTTGTATTCTAACTCAATTTATTTTCAAAATTTGGTAGTTAAATCGCTTGAAACTTAAACCAAGTGTCGAACTATTCATCAACATGGTTGTCAGTGCGCAAACTGGATAATGGTCGACATTAAATAGCTAGCCGTCGTCTCTGTTACCGACTGGATGGTGTAGTAACACCATTATTTTAGTGAAAATATTTGTCATTTACGCAATATACGCAAACTGAGTATTCGTCAACGTTAAAAATATCTGTCTCGTTTCATTTTTTCTTGATTTCATAAGGAAATATTCGTTTACTGAGGCATTTTCATATGGAAATCGGATCGATAAATCGCTTGAAACTAAAGCAGAGTATCAAATAATATATAAAAACGAATGTATGTGCGCAAGCTGGATAATGGTTGTCGTTAAACAGCCAGCCGTCATCTCAGCTACCGAATGGATGGTACAGTAACACCATCGCTTAGGAGAAAATATTTTTTATGCTAAATTTTTCTTAATTTCATAAGGTGTTAAGTTTTTCTCGCGTTCTATTTTTAGTCAAGTCCATAAGGAAATGTTCGTTAACTGAATCGATTTCATATGGAAATTAGGTCAATAAGGTGTTGAAAGTTAATCTAAGTATCAAACTATTCATTATCACGGTTGACGGTGTGAAATCTAAGTAACGGTCGACGTTAAACAGCTAGCCGTCATCATCGTTGCCGGGTGGAGAACGTAGTAATACCATTGTTTAATAGACAATTTTCTCGCGTTCCAGTTTTTCGTTCCATAAGGGAATATTCGGTTCCTGAAGCAATTTCATTTGCAAATCAGGTCGATAAATTTTAAACTGAATCCTAGGGTTAAGCTATTCTACATGGTTATTGTTGCGCACACTGGCATTAAACTACAGTAGACTTTAAACTACACTATTTCTAAAAGTAGGAGGACTACAGTTCGAGCGGGGAGGTACCCCCACCGCTCGCCTAATAATCCGTCGTAAAGCATTTCTGGTGTTTCGGTGGGAGAGGTGCGGTTGCCGGCTACACTTTATAGCAAGGCGACCAACTTAATCCTCAGGAGTAGCAATACGTTTACGTTCAAGCTCAGATAAGATTGCAGTCGTGTTTGTGGTTGATCGTGGATGTCTATGGGCTGCGACTCCTTAACATCAGGTGGTTAGCATACTCGCTTGTTACTCTTTTCACATAAAAAAAAACGTATATACATAGCCGTCGTCACGTCCCGTCTGGATTGAGGAGTAACACCGTCAATGAACATCTTCGTCCAATCTCAAACAAGACATCTTGCCTGAAATCTTGTCTGACGTCGGACGTAGATGTGTTCGTTCGTTCGTGCGGTGGTCGTCTCGCTTTTAAGTGTAGCCGGCAACCAATCTCAATCTCAATGACACGCAATCTCTAATCTATCTAAACGACGGACTATAAGATCGGTGCCTGCCCAATCAAACTGTTCTTGTATTCACTTGCAGATGCTTACACCTCATATATAAATGTAAGTGAAAATTAAACTTACCAAATTCATTAACTTCACAGATCTGAAAACAAAAAATGTAAGCGTTAAAAAGGGTTCAAAAGTAGTTTTAGACTCCAAATGAAGACCAACATCAAATTTCAGTCTTTATTTTACTACCCTTGGGAAGTTAATGTTTTCAATTTTAAATGGAACCAAATAATATGATCTACTAAATAAAAAAGATTTTTCCAAATGGGTTAATAAAATACTCTAATACCGAACTCCTCCTTTTTCGAAATCGATTGAAAAGGAGTAAATTCTTAGAAAGATTCTATTTTGTTATGTTTGTTATTGTAGAAATATGCATTTATTAACCGATTTAGATATTTTTATTGGAAATGGCCGTACACATTCGAATCTCATTTTCATTTCTGTTTAGGATGGCATATCTCAGGATCCTAAATTCAAATATTTTATTTTTTAATATTATTTTTACATACACTTAATGAAACAGTTTATCGACTTTGAGCACCCTGCTGGCGAAAGTTAACCGGGAGAAAAGGCATTGGCAATTTCTCGGCACTCTCTTTAAATCTAATCCTGTTCGTAAAATAAAATTGTATGCACGGCAGTAACCACTTAACATTAAGGAAACTGCCCTTTCGCATTTCCATTAAATAAAATGGCATATGAAACAGTTGTCTGTTCAATCAAGAAATGAATCTACATAGTTAATTTTTGAATTGAGATTAGTTAGTTCAATTGAAACGTGAAGGACCGACGGAAGGAGTAGATATGATTAATCAAATGACTCTTGTCTCAGTGCCGTAAGTGGAGCGAATAAATAGGAATTAATAGATAGAAACTTTGACCTGGTAGAAGAACTATCGTTTAACAAGCCAGGTACCATTGCTCTCATAATCTGCCATGAATTACCTCTTGAAAAGGAGCGATCTTAGTCTTCAAGATTAGCAATGCATCTATGTACACCCTCTCTTAGGACTTCTTTGAGGTTATATGGTCAAGTTTATAAACCGCACAGATAACTATTAGGATAAATTTGTTAAAAATTGCATTAATTATAATTATAATACAAGAAATAAGAATAAATTGGCTGCCCTTAAATATAGATTTAATAAAGTAGCAAATTCTTTCATGGAATACAGTTTCTCTGCTACAATAAAAGACCCGAGTAAAGAAGTTTAAATTAATTATTAAACAAACACTGTAAGGAGACGTAGTACAAAACCAACGATTACTTAAATGATAAACTCATATGGTCAAGATAAGATGTGCGTTTTAGAAGTTCTATCGCCGCCTCTTCTCCGAAACGAAACACCTTACGAGTTGGTGGTAGTTTATTGACATTCAAAAACAGTTATGTAAAGAATCTACTTTGAATAAAAATATTTTGATTTTGATTTTGCATTCACACTTAAGATCAGGTAGCCTATGTATGTGCTCGTTTGCTACTCGTCTTACATAAAAAAGTACAAATATTTGCAGATACGAGTTGGCAGTATGCCGAGTACCTTATTCATCCATCTAATTACCTCTTATTGCGATCATATCCGGATTAATAGCTCTGATACGATTGACTTACAGTCCTAGATTGTGTGTAGATGGTTCTAATAGCCATCATTAAGGATAATTAATGAAATCCTTCTATTCGAATTATATCTGATTAAAATGATTTATACTTCGTTGAATACGATCAATTATATTATAATTACTTTAATAACGTAAATGAACTTGCGGGATAATAAATATTTTATTAATTATGAATGGAATACTATCAGATATGATATATTATCTTGGCAAATATTTTAATAAAAAAATGTTGGAAATAAATTTGTATGAAAACATTTTCGTGTCATAACAATAAAGATAGACTGAAAAAAATTAAAAGATAAATATACAATGATATTGCATTTTTTAAATAAAGCCTTTGTTAAAATGTTAATACATAAAGTTTTAATGATCGTACAGGAGATGTGAAGCTATGGACGTAAAGGAGAATTAATAAAAAAACATTCTAATGTGCAATAGATGTAATTATAATACGAATTTGTTTCTTGAGACAACTTCACGGCTGATTGTGAGGATAGCGACAATACTTCCTCGAAAGAACTATAGTTAATATAGCAAATAATATAAATATTTATAGATAATACAAAATAATAGTTTTCTAACTGATCATTGTCTGCATATGGAAGACATATGAGAAATTATTATGCCTTTGCAAACAGAATGGAAACCAAAACTACTATATACCAGGTACTCGCGATCAACGATATTTGATTTTTGATTGTCGATTTTGATCCAGTTGCATGGATGGTCACGGCGAAACTCAAAAATCGTTACTCGTGAGCACCTGGTACTAAAACATTGTATTTAAATCGATTTAGAAAAGAAAAAATGTCTATTTATAAGTCGCATTAAGTTTGGGATCCCAAACATCTGGAAAATCCAAAATTTAAGCTTACGTGACCGAAAACGCGGGTACTAGTTAAAAAACACTAAAGGGGATTGTAAACTTTTTTGTTCTATATTCTAATAAACTTATTCCACTGCCTTACCCCATTTTAACTACCAACATGGCTACCTTAGCAACGAATAGTCATGTAAATAACTTAAACGCGGAACGAAAAAGGCAAGCAGCGGTTTTCGGCCTTCCATACACAAAGCGTTCACTAAGCGAAAAGGTTGAACACATCTGTCGAATTTGTGCATACTAATTTGACATCTATTGTTTGGAACCTAAGACTGAGAATAGGATGTCACTTCCTTGATTGGTTTTTGTGTCATTTGTCGCGTGTTCGTGTAAAATTATTCATGTCTGCGAGACGGCATCTTATACCCATAAACTTTTTGTTACATTGTAGGGTATCGTAAAAACAATTCGGGAAATAATATTTAAGATATACAAAAGATTTCATTTCTTTATTGTCTTTTGCGACATTACGGATACATAGATGCCGGCTTCAGTTAAGCGAGGCACCACCTCAATACTCAGGACTAGCAACGCATCTACATATAAGCTCACGAGGTGATCAGTCGTCAGAAGTAGCATCTGATACGAGCTCAGATAGGACTTCTTCCATATCTATTGTCCAACATAAAAAAGACAATTGTAAAAAAAATAGAATCATTATAAGAATAAAATTATTTAAATATTCATAAATTATTCAGGTCGTCAAGAACTTTGTTCTACAGTCTATGTGTGTGTGTGTACAATAGCCTCATGTGATATGTTTTGTTGGAAGTTCCACTTTCACCCTTCAAATATTTTTTCCACTTCTCCATAAAGACATGTTTCGCAGCAATGGTAGTTTTTTTCTAAAGTTATCAAACGAACGTGCAGGCCAGATGTTACATTTATCATCAGACCATTGTCTTTGCAGTCCATGGATATCTACGTCGAACCTCGAACTGCACTAAAGTCCTGTCTGAAGTAATTAGATGCGTTGCTACTCCTGAGGACTGAGATTATCTCGCTTGTAAGAATAGCAGCCGCACCACTCCAACCGAAACGCAAGAACTGCTTTACAGCTGGTTGTAATGGCCGCAGTGGTTACTCACCAATTGCAAACGGGGAGATACCATGGCCACCTTGGGTGTTGTTCACCTTGTAAGCTTAATAGTTAGCTTGCTTGTTACCTATACAACACTCACTCATCTTTGAATAAAAACCATTTGAATTTGAATAGGTAATGGACGTCAACAACTATTTCTATTTTTTCTTTTTAACGAATCGCCTCGTTTCGTGTTCAACTATCCCGTACAAATTCAATTATAACTCGGGACATTTTTGTACGGTTCGCGTAATTTCTCCAACATTTTTAACCCTGTTCCCAGCTTTTGACCTACATTCCGTTATTTCTGCTTTGTTTCAAAATTGTTTGAAACAAAACATCGCGAATTTGATGCCCAATTTTAATTTCTCCCATCGGTTCGATGACCTTGCTGCCAAAGTATAGACGCCCATAAATCAGTAACGTATCCATTTATCCAAGATTTATCGCACTCTGGTATGATAGCCTAGTGGCATGTTAGCCTAGTGGCATGATTCAGCGTCTTATACGGAAGCGGGGTTAGAATCCCTAGCGACATGTATCAATAAAAATGTAACGGAAAAATATTGCACTTAAAAAAAAAATAGGTCTTTATTTAAAATTCATGATCTGCAAGCAACAATTACTCAGTAGGAGAGACTGATTGCTAAACCTTAATTTTTAGTTTCAACAAACTATCACAAGACTAAAATCAGTCAAGTTTCCACTCAAGTAACCACTAGACCAGGGATCGGCAAAAGTTAGCCGGGAGCCAAAAGTTACAATTTGTAAATTTTCACATATTTTAAAGAGGCCCTAAGACATGTTTAAATAATTGTGTATCTGTCTGTATGTTCCGACTTCAACACGACTTTCACTAGCTTTTGTAATGGACAATAACTAATACTAAATTTATTTCAAAAAACGGGAGCAAAGTCGCGGTCACGGCATTTATGTAACAATTTACAATTATATTAGCAGAAAACAGACTTTACTTATAAAATAATTTAGTCCAATAATATAGCTACATTACTGATATAAACACAGTATATAAAATAGATAGTTACAGCTGTGAGTATATTTTTAAGGGCTTTTTATGTGAGAAGAATAACAAACGAGCACGCAAACCACCTGTTAAGTAGTCGCAGCCCATGGACATCCACGTACAGCCACAAACACGACTGAAATCCTATCTGAGCTCGAACGTAGATTCGTTGCTACTCCTGAGGACTAAGATAGTCGCCTCGCCTCAAAGTGTAGCCGGCAACTGCACCTCTTCAACCGAAACACAAGTAATGCTTTATGGCGGATTATGATGGCAGCGCTGGTACCTCCCTAGTCGAACTATAGTTCTCCCACCTTTAAATTTGCAAATAATTATATATTTGTCAATAAAATAATTTACGATAAGTAAAGAGCCAGTTATATTACATTGAAAGAGCCGCATGCGGCTCGTGAGCCGCAGGTTGCTAAGCCCTGCACTAGACCAAAACCAGTCAAGTTAAACCATTTACGATCCCAACATCCGCTACGTATTCGATTTTCCTTAAGTCATATTATACACGACGCATTCCGTAATTATAAAAAAAAAGTAAATCATCAAAAATACCGCTTAATACGTAAATATTTTTTGCCTACAAACATGTTTTGTGTCCTTGTTCAAGGTTTAAAACAATGCCAAGCCTAAGCGACCACGCGCCGTAAATTGTTCCGTAGTCAGAATAAAGTAATTTAATGTTTTATATTATATAGCTTTATATTTGTAATTTTGTTCTGAGTGTGTATGTCATTGAACTCCTCCTAAACGGTTAGATCGTATTTAATGAAATTCTTTGTGTGTCTTCAGGTGGATC
>DWON01009955.1:0-11076 GCA_018251015.1 Phocides pigmalion okeechobee | reverse complement strand
CTCTTAAACTGCATCGATGTTATTAAACACTGACTTATACGAATAAATGACAATTTTTACCCTAATAACAGAATAATTTGAGACTATACACATAACTTATTCCCGGCTATAATTTTATCTTTTACTGCAATTTTTCTGTAACTATCTCGTAATTTTTATTAATTTTAATCAAAATTTTAAAAACTTATCAAATATCAAATTTGATGCAGTTTGTGAGTCCGTCAGTATATACATATGTATAATTATTCTTGCACATTCAATGCTGTCTGTGACAAATTAATGATTTACTACGATTAGAATTAAGAACAAGTAAAAGCAAGAAGACGATAGTAATCTCTAAATATTATAAAACAAAGTACCTCGTCGCGTCTGTCTGTTCATGATAAACTCAAAAAGTACTACCCGGTTTTTCTCCGACTTGAACAACAGATTTAAACACTAAATTTATGAAGTTTTAATTTTTGCCTAAAATTTTAGATTATAGAACTTTAATAACGCCGCTGGTAAGAAAATATTTTAATACCATAAATAAAATTTAATTTATATGATACAGTATGGTACTTTTTAAAATCTTATGATGATCATAAAATCTAACTAAAAAATAATATTTAATAGTTATTAACAGTATTATTATAAAGAAAGCACGGATATTTAATATTTCTTATTTATCTGTGTCAATAGGCAATACTTCATATATTTTACTAAAAATCTTACTAAACGTCAATTACCGTGTGTGTTCATACGAATTAGCAACATACATACATACTTTTTCTTTAATAATTGACTAAGTATCCTTTAAATTACTCCTAGTTTAGATTATACGTAATCAACCCAGTGAATATATTTAAAAAATCTTATAATATATATTTTCTATATTTGAAATGTAGCAAACGAGAGTTAAGTACTAAAAAAGGAACAAATAGGGCTGAATTCCCATCTGGTGGTTATAAGATAACCGCCCCTCTAGTAAATGTACCTAGCAACTACCCTTCACTAATCGAAACATAACTTCACAGCATCATAAGGCGGCAGTGGTAACTCCCCGATCAAACTATAATTGTACCGACTATTAAACAAACTTCCATTTCATCGAACATAATCTGAAAGTGAAACACGTTTGAGAGGCGATGAGTTCCGCGAAGCATTATCTCGTTAATAACAATTTTGAGATAAACAACACATTCGTATCTGCCCGTAACAGCTAATAAGGCGAAGTGGGGTTATCTAAAATTGTCTGTATAATTACTTGATTGTGCTTTACCGATTCCATTTAGTTTGGTACCTTCTGCAGACGTACAGTACATCTTCATCCAAGTAAGTTACATTCCTCTCATGTTATAATTATTATTTACTTTTTAAAATTGAATAGCGACGTCATTATATTAATTTAAGAAAATTCTTATCTCGATGACAATAATAATTTCATTCGTTACTCAAATTCAAAAACTGTTTTATCGATATGAAAATTAATGGTTTTGTTAACCCACATCTGAACTATGATAATAAAATAAAATGTAACCAAAGTAACTATTAAAAAAATATTGTAACTATTACAAAATTATAAAAAAGCAATTTTTATTTCAGTAAAAGGAATAAAATATTTAAATGTCCACTTTCTAAGCGCTGCACGTCCGTATCCGTGGTTCAGAGATCATTTTTACAGAGAATTTTTGGTAAATATAGGAAGAATGGAACATTTTGAAAGGTGGCCACCATTTTAGTTTTCAGGAGTAGATCCGTTATCTGAGGGGAACTTGAAATGTTCCACGTAGGGCAAGCTTATATAGCAGTAACATTTACTACATGCGCATTTGCTGCTTCATATTTATTAAAAAAGCAAATTAAATTTAAATCCTAAAAATAATGGATTATACCTATCTGTTCATTGTCAACCGTACAATAATTTAAGAATTATATCCAGATTCAGAAAAAATGAATCGGATTGAAAACCTTTTCTACAAATCGGGTTAAAAGAAAACCTTTAAAATGATTAACAACAGTAAAACACTCTTAATCCTTTTAAAACATTTTGTACGTATCAAGATCGTTAATACCCGACACGACCATAAAGCTCAACCGTTCAATACTTACTCAGATAGGTAGGGGATTGTTTTCTTGGATAGATTCATTTGGGGCCTTCCAATTCCCAAATTAATCAATTCTGGATCAGTTACCGTAATTGTATACAAATGGAAAACGCACGACACAAATTTATATATGTTTGTTTGTGAAAGACAATAATTATAATTTTATGTAAGAGTATCGAATTGAATGTTCTTTGGAAATCTGTTGAATTCAAGTTATTACCTATTAGGAATGCGCCACAAAATCAGTACGTATCATATGTTTCAGGCCTATCTAAAGAATAGGTGTTCCATATACACTAAGAGTACTTCAAGATTTGAAAGTAAATTCGAAAACGAGACTTTATTTATCAGCCCTTTTAAAGTCACAGTTTAATATACATTTTCTGTATAAAATAGAATGTTGCCGTACTGTGCATATTAATGGTCGAAATATAACAGATATACAAACTATAAGATGGAAGTAGCTTTCGTAGCCGCTACTTCTCCTCTTATGAAAGAGGTAGCGGAGTAAATCGGCTTCTGTATCCGACAGGATAGTATATGCACTGCGGAGTGTAATGCTGTACGCCATTTTGTTCAGGCTTTCAACGCCTTTCAATTCACACGAAATTTACTGGAATTTAAAGATCTTTATTTCCCATAAAGACAATTGTCACTTACATGAGAACAATAAGTTATAGTTACGTACAACAAAATTAATAATCCCGGTGCGGGTAGATATATAAAAAGAGTGAACAAATTGCCCTAAATATGACATCTTTATTCTTATTCATCTTATTATCTGAGGTATTATATATTGTCCATGGGATTCATGCGGTGTTTCATAAGTAACCAAATATAAATAAAACTAATTATAATAAAGGCCTAGCCTAAACAATTTAAAGAGAATTCGTTCATTCATGCATTCCCATTCATTCGCGCATTCCCGTGTTGAATAGCAATAACAATTCTCTGCGCGAGATATGAACCAGGCCTGTCACCGGCGGCGTCGATCAAATGCGATATTTGTTTGAAATATAAATAAAATATACTAAAAAAGCTTCTAGACGTCACCAAATTGTCTTAGAAGGTATCCACAGAAATTGCGTCTTATTGTTTTCTCTGCAGTTACTGTTAAGAATAATAAATTATTGTGCATCACAGCGCAGCGTTGTATTTAAACTTCATTGTTTTAACTTTTAATGATGCCTAACGATGTGACTTTAGGTAGATCTTTAATGTCTGTAATTTAGCTTCAAGTTCTATCTTACCTTTATATTTTATGTAGGTTAATTTCTCTCGGCTTCACGTGTCTTCTATGCGTCAGACTAAATGTAATGAAGTATAAATTTAATTTGATGAGTTATATTCAAACTTAATAAAAATGTTATTTAAGAAATAGACTATGAATTCTTGAATTTTCTATCCTATTATCGTCTATACGTTTTAATATTTGAATCGTATTAATAAACAAATAAAATGTCAAAGGAGTAGTATAATTATTTCTTCCTTAATTTCATTAATTGCGTAATAAGGGATACTTTATTCGTTCGCATAATTTTTTTGACGGTTTGAGTTACTTAGAGTGCACTTGAAATAATAAATTCAAATATCTTAAAATCATTTATTTCTACAAGGTTTTCCGAATTTTTCATTCCAGAATGAAAGCTACACTAATCTTCGTGATCCTGGCGTGTGTCCTAGCCCTGGCGTACGGTGACCTGGTCTGCGGCTCGAGCTATTGCAAGCAGCACCCTTGCAGCAGCCGTGTTGCTGCCAGCAGCTGTCGCGCGCCGGCGCAGTACCGCGCCAACCACGCCGGCAAATGCGCTTGCTGTCCCGCGTGCGTCACTCTCCTCAGTACGTATCTACGCTGCGAAGTGCGCTGATAGGTTCTTACGCACACAATTTGTTCACATATCACATACAATTTTAATTTTGAAATTTGATACACAAATCATTTTTAAAAAAATTATTTAGTCTCATTATTTAGAATGCGTTACGTAAATTAATTATGAGATCGAATCGGTTTTAGTTTTAATTTAAAATAAACAGAATCTACTTTATGAAGTTTCTATATACAAGTGGCGCCTCTAGGCACACATTTATGAACTAGGATTTAGTAAAACAAATCTAAGTACGTTTATAGTATTTTTTTTACAAAATAGCGGTACACAATTTTCCTACCTATTTTGTTAATTATGTAAAAGAAATGACATATATAACATAAAACGACATTAACTGTCAACTCGAAATATATTTCGTTTGCTCGAAATCATACTTATTAACATTCTGGAGTACTTTTATATGTGAGAAATCATACCATCAAGTGTACGTTAACGAAGTAATAAATCGAAATCGAATGTCCAATTGTATAAATGTCAACTTGTATTAGGGTACAGGTTTATTTTAACATCGCAACAATGCCAAAAAAACAATGGTGCATAAAGAGATTTTACAAAATCGTACGTAAGGACATAGACCACTTTATTAAAATCTTGTCGTTAAAACTTTTAAATCGGTGTAGTACTGATCAGTTGATTAAACTTAATTGTGCAATTTCTATTAGGTGATATCGCAAAATGGGTTAGTCTTAGTTAGACAATTACTCAAATTACTGTTTGAGTCTATATACCATTGCCCCATTTATAATCGTATGTAAGTAGGGAGACAGGCAGTTTTTACATAACGCTAGTTAACCTACCTCTGTTAAAGCCTAGTTTATAGATATTTTCATAAAAGTACCTCTTAAGTATTTGATATTACGGTATATATTATTGGATATTTGGATAAAAGCAGAAAAAATGAAATGACAACTTTACAATTACTTAAATAATACTTTAATATAAGTACAATTAATAATTGATACTCTGCTAATTTTTTTTACCATGTTATGAATATTTTAGTAAGGATCACTATTATTAATGACTTATGCAAAATCAACTATCAATAAAATTTTAGGATACTTATAATACAGCTCCTAACAATTTATTTGTTATTTTTCAGACGAGGGATCCGCTTGCAAGACTTACAGTAAAGAATTGGGAGAAACCCCATCCGCCGTGTGTCGCGAACCACTCATCTGCTTAAGAGGCGTGTGCACTAAAGTAGCTCCTAGAGCTTAAGTGCTCACTTAATCTTTTATGTAGCTAAAGTGAGAAAACTATATACGTTACCTGATTGTATTTATGGAGCATATTGAAATCTATCTGATATTAAATATTATGTACACATGTACTAAACAAATTTCATGTACTAAAGATAAATGCAATTTTCAAATATAAACTTAACTCATAAATATTAAAATTATTAGCGCAAAAATACTGTTTTTTTTAATCAACATCATAATTTTATAATAAATTCGTGTTTTTTTTGCAAAATATCGTATCGATCCTAAACCTGGCCTGAAATTCATAAAAAAAATGTCTTGTTTATTTTTTATTTGCAGATGAACAAAAAAACCAATGCGTAAGAATATTTAGGTAATATAAACAAGTCTAGTTTGTGATTAAAACATTCATTTTAGTTTAGCAACCATTAGTCATGTAAAATAGATTTCAGCATTCCTTACAAAACAATATTTATGTCAGAACGAAAGCTATTTCTTACAAATAATTTACAAATATTCTTGTCATGTTTATACTGCACAGTTATATTAAAGAAAATCGTCTTAGTTATGGAGCTATTGCCACTACGGAAATAATAACGGAATAGATTGGTACGTTCACGTCCATAAAACATACATGTCGCATTTTAATTTAAGAAACAAAGCAACACTGAAAGTGTTTCTTGGTTCACTGATCCCAAATGTTATATTTTTAAACCATGCTACACAATATGTCTCGTATCTATATGAACACTACGTGGGCGAACCATGGTAAATGGTCATCTCTCTAAGTGACACCTCTGGGCGGCAATATTTGTAGAACCAACCATGTTCATGTAGAACAAATGTCGTTCCTACCTAAACTCGATTATTGACTTGTTGCTACTCCAAAGGACTAATCATATGTAATAAGCACCTTCCAACCAAATCGCAGCAATTGCTTCGCTAGAATTAATTTGGCAAAGGTTCCTTCTCGATCAAACATTATAGGTACTCCCTCCATAACTGAACCATGCATAAATGTGAATATTTAACTACAGAATGAAGATAACTTACGAATGAAACGAATTTTCTAAATATATTTCAAAAATATAATATGATAACTCGCGTAATACGTACGTCTACGTTTGAGCGTAGATGCGTTGTTACTCGTGAGGACTAAGATGTTCGCCCTGCTTCAAAGTAGCCAGCAATCGCACCTCTCCAACCGAAACACAAGTATTTTTTTACGGCGGATTACAAGGGCGTCGGTGGTCGCTCCCCGGTCGAACTATAGTTCTCCCACCTTGAAAGGTTCTTTCACCACCTTTCTTCCTTCCTTCCTTCTTCCACCTTTAAACCTTCTCTTTGATAAGGATTGTACTTTGATATTATATGCCTTCCTCAATGTGTGCAAATCAAGAAGATTTTTAAAATATGACTACTGATTCCAGAGATTTCCATTCAAATCAAACAAAAAAACAATGTCAACTTTGTAATAATAATAATAATAATAAGTAGGTGTTGTGGCCAATACACGAAAAAATATTATTACTATTTGGTGAATACTACAAGAGAAACCTTTTAATTATATTTTTATATGTAAGATAAAACTTGGGGTAAGATGTTTTCCCTACAAAAAATTGCATTCGACTATCGTGGTACAGTATGCTTTTTAAGTTAAATGGACGCTGCAGCCTATGGACATCCACGTCCAACATCAAAATCAATCAAAATCAAATATATTTTTATTTAAAATAGATTGTTTACAGAAGTTTTCTTGAATGTCAATAAACTACCACCGACTCGTAAGGTGTTTCGTTCTGGAGAAGAGTCCGCGAAAGAAACTCCATCAAACAGGCCTAAATTCTATGCGACAGCGTGCACAGATGCATTGTCACTTTGGAGTACTGAAATATAACGACACTTTCCCAATTCCAGGAAAAGCCAAACAAACACACATAAATATGTTGTAGCAAATACCATCTTCATATAATATCTTATTGATTATTTATTATGTTAATAATACTTTTGCGAATTCTGATTTTGGCAGTGAAACGAATTTTGAGAAAAGAAAGGCCACAGCCACAGCAGGCCACCTGATGTTAAGTGGTCACTGCAGCCCATGGAAAACCACGTCCAATATCCAATAGGACAGAAGTTCTATTTAAGGATGGTCGCGGATTCGCTCCTACTCTTGAGGACCAAGATGGTGGCGTTCAATAATGTGTATCCGGCCACCACACCTACCCAACCGAAACATAATACATGAAGAACATGTTGCTTTACGGCGGGGTATGGGGGTGGCGGTGGTGCTGCCCCGGGCGAGCTCTAGCCTTTAAAATTGGTTGTTTTTGTATTATTATAAATACCCTAAGCCTTCTCATTCTGTAGAGGCTTGATAATCATGGTGAGTAAAATTAAAACGTAAATACATAGTGATAACATATACATATTTATTCACGGGTTCAAGTAATATTCTTGCACAATATGGAGCTATAAAATGTGCTATGTGCAAATATATCTCTTCTACGCCCAGCATAATATTTTTATGAACAATATTCGCGATCTTATATAGTAGTGGTGTTAAGTCACATGTCGCACATTAATACGACTAGTAAAAACGTTCATTACGGCCTCTAAGCGCCTGAACGCTGGTTCCGTAATAAGAAACGGACGGTAAAAAAGACTGAAAGCTCATAAAGATTTTATGGATTTCCACTGTTTGTCGCTCTCAACGTCCCTCGCCCTACGTGCCCTCATTACAATTTAGAAAGGTGAAAATATTACGAAAGAAAGGAACTTTCTTTATGGAAGCAAATATTAAAATCTTATGAGTTTGCATAATTACCTGTTAGTCAAACGTCAAAGTTCGTAACATGAGAAATCGACATTGAAAGATTTGTATTCAGAATCAAAGATAATTGAGTTACAGTAATAGTGTACCATATTGTTAGCAGAGTTTCCAAAAAAACAGATATTGAATTAGTCTGAATTCAGCATTTTGCATTTTTGGGGTTATTTACCTATTTATTTTACTAGAGTGTAGGTTCGCAATTGCCAATCCTAATAACGCACAGATACTACCCACTCAAACCATAATATTTTTATGGCAATGAAGTAGCAAACGAATATTCAGATTACTCGATAAAATGTGGTTCTTACTTCCGGTGAAATGTATCATATACAAAAGTTAGTCATCCTAATAATAAGTAACAATCTCTGAGGACTCCTGGACATTCAGACCATAAGACTACAAATTTAACAATTACTTTTAAAAAACAGGAATAGATGTGACGGCGGTTCCTCTAAAATCAAAACATGGAAAATTTTACCACCTATGGCAAGTTTTTACAAATGACTGTACAAAATTAGCATTTTAGCTTAATTACCAGTTTAGTCTCCATATTTAGATGATGCAGGAGTACCTAACGTGTTTCCAAATCATAAATCTTTATATATCTTAAATTAATCTGAGCTGATATCATAACCGCCTTTAAGAGTTAAGAATCAAAGATTTGCGAGCCTTATCGTGATAATTCGTATAAAAAGTTTAATTAGCTGATCACTCATTTGCTTAAGCCTATACAGATCTACCTGATCCTAGTAATTCGACGACGTATACTTTATTAAGTAAAGTTGTAACTTAAAAAGGTAACACAATGTTTATTTACAAAATCCTCTACTCGTAACTTCGAAAATTACACGTACCACTTGACTAGCGTCCCATTTATGTTAAACAACTTTAGACAGGTTGTGTGTATCAACGGCTACATAGATATTAAAACTGCCTCAGGTGTGCTTTCAGTAAATGCTAAAGGTCGCATCTGCTAGTATACAAGACTCCTGTGTCCGCCTATAATGCTAACATAAAGTCAACGCTTTACTGATTGTTTGTGAGCGAAGTATATTCAACTCTAATTTGCATTTAGATATGTCAAGCGTTATAGAAATAGCAAAAACGTTTGCAAAAATATTTGCAAAGAATTTTATTAGGTGTCATAAAATGACTACCCGGACGATATAAAATTTTGCTATTGTGATCAGATTTACGAGGCATAATAGAACGATGATAAGCAGACGTGAAGTAGCAATAAAAATATATCAATGAAACATCTGAGATTTATTGTGCTATCTCCGACTAGTAGTGCTTATTAAATTTGAGTTCCATAAAACATGACATCGTCGAACTAAATCATACCTACTTGTAAATTTTGGTCATATAATGTAACTTATACTTTTGTACTTGTTTCAAAATAGCAAAATTTTATCAACACAGAACAAGCAGTCATTAGTCAAATTCCTTTTAGACGAAGGAAAAAGAAACAAAATAATGTGGCATAATGAAAATGAAAATATTCAAAGAATGAAAAAAGAATGACAATGTAGATGTAGAGAGTAATACAATACAAATATTTATTTTTAAACAAGATTTCTTATGATTATTGACTAACGTATGCAAAGCCAACGTTTGACAGACACTTTTGGTTTAATTGTTTTGTTTATATGTATTTAATCGAAACCTATTATTCTTTCTAATCCTTTTTAAGCTGGAAAACAGGTTTTACTTCCTGATGCAAAAAGAGAGTATAAGTTAGACCCATCTCTCTGTGTATCTCTGTGTCCGTCTGTGGCATCGTAGCTCCTAAACGATTTAATCTACGTTTATTTACTTTTTTGTCTGAAAGATTTGATCGCCAATGTTCTTAGTTATTAATGAAAAATGTCAGTCCTGCTCTTTGAAATAAATCAGCTATTTTCTAATTGTTGTACGAATATTAGTAACTTTTATTGACTTAATCATTAATAGAAAGGGTGTGAATAACGATATCGAAACTTGCAATTTCACATGTTTAGAATAGTTAAAAATATTAGGTATAAATCATACCTCGCCAATGATGTAAATAAGTAGGTACGCTATAAAGCGATAAAAGTATGTTAACACGAGAAAAGCACATAGTTTTTATATTAGAATGTCTATATTTACTCGTCTTTGTTTATTGGACAAACAAGGCAACCACGCCACGGGGAATTGCAATGTGATGCTATGGGACCAGAAAGTGTGCATTTTTATTTTTTAAAATATATCAGATGCATATATTATTCTAATATAATAAACCTGTTTATTTTAAAAAAGACACGCAGATTTTCGTCGTGTACTAGTGCAACAGTGTACGTACGTGCCCGCGCAGTCCTCACGGATAAATATTAAAGGTGAGTAAAGAAATTTATACTTAACAGGAAATATAAATTTTATCCAATCGACATTTTGGGGACTATAGATTTCTGAATGCTATTACAATACCCGGCAGATACTCATTTGAATTTAAACATTTCTATAAATATGACAATTTTCTGAAACAAAATTTTCGGTAAAATGAGTGAGAACAAGAAATATCACTGTAAGTTGCAAATCCGTAAAAAATTGAATTATTTGAATACCGAAGAATGTGTTTTGTTTTACGTAATGCAACGATGTCCTTCTAACCTTTTGCGGTCGCGCTACGTTGTTCCTCATCATTATCACAAATAACTAATGTTCATTGTTTCATTCAGAGATTTTTGGCCAGCAAATATTCGCCGAAGAACTTCCGTAAAAATTACAAAGGACATGAAAGTAATGTAAAATCATAACTTAATATAACATCCAAAATTCAATTGTAATCAACTGTATGTAACTGTATTTTCAGGTACACGAATTGTACTTTGTGTAAAACCTGTACTATCACTGTTTATCCTATATTAGCGATCCGGTAAGCTTCTCTCAGGTAATAGAGCACTGCTACTACTATTTACTTACATTATTTTTCTTTCATACATGCATCTAGTCAATTCCTAGTTACAAAAACTAACAATTAGAAACATCTTATTCGAACGACGACTGAATTACTAAATTGAATTTAACTTTACAATTCCTTGCTTAAT
>DWON01009954.1:0-11077 GCA_018251015.1 Phocides pigmalion okeechobee | reverse complement strand
ACCCTCATAACCCGCCGTAAAGCAACATGTTCTTCATGTATTGTGTTTCGGTTGGGGAGGCGTGGTTGCCGGATACAGTTTATTGGAGGCGACCATCTTAGTCCTCAAGAGTGGGAACTTTCATAATTAAAAAAATATATATAAGTCTACAGTTTGTTACATACTTGGTTTTGAAGTTATAAAAATTGTAACCTGTCGATTTAACTTTCGAAAATGCTGAAAATACGATTTCTGTAAATATGTAGGTTTGAATAAAATATATTGTGTATTATTTCAATTGACGTATCTAATTATAACATACACAAGTTTCTCCTTTTTTCATTATTTGATGCAAATATAATCCAATTTCGACAGATGATGCTATAATATAGTCAAGTGTGGTTTAGAGCACTGCTATGATCATCGTTAGGATTTTAAGTTTTATGTTATTAAAAACGGATAACAATTACATATTACTACGAAATGGTCATACGAAATTCTTTTTTTCTAAATGAATAGTATGTGTGTACAATACCATAAATAGAAATTATTTCGTCGTTTACAAGTATTTAGTTACAGTGTAATTGCAGAATGGCGTACTTGAACCTTAATAACGTATGTAATGTTTTGGAAATGAAATTAAAGTTTAAAATGTTTTGCATGTAAATTTACAATCTTATGCCAATGTAAAAGTGTTCGAAACTAGTTTTTTGTCATATTTTAACCAATTTTATTTTTTGTACTAAATTTTGTTTACTGTATTTTTAAATGGAAGTAGGACACGAGCAGGGTAGTCCTTCTGATAACAAGTTACCATTATGGCTCATGAATCATCCAACTGTCTATAAATCTCACTTGTCAATAATTACAGATGCGTTGCATGAAGTCCGAAATTACTTGATATATAAGGGAGCTGGCAAACATTGCTTTTCTAAGGAGACGTAGAATAGTTTCACGCCATATATGGGTGTGGCGGTGGTATCTCCCCGATTGACCCGAAAAGACAACTCACAATGAAAAAAGGATGCTAAAACACACATGTACATTTTTTATATTTATTAAAATATAATGCTTAAGCATATATGCTAAATTATAATTTATTCACAATGATGAAAATCATAAAACTAATTATAGTAAAAACCTAACCTAAACAATTTAAAGAAAGTCCGATTAGGCAGTAGTTGAGTAATCACATCTAAATTGTATTCTCAATATTTTAATGTACTTTTCACGCGACTGGTTTTCAATAAAGATGGTTTACTAATTACAAATGTGAAATATACTGTAAATATTTGAAACGTAACTACTAATTAAATATATACATTTAAATTAATTACAGTTCATTTCAATATATTCAAACGACTAATGGGTCTCAAACGCAACTCACTACCAAATATGTTAATTAATTTTAAACCGTTATTTGTTTTGGTTTGAATATGAAATTAGCGGAACAAACAAAATTACGACAGTATTGTTGACCACAAAATAAATTAATTATTATAATTGTAGAACACACCACGTTGTAGTATTGTGTAAAAGAAATGTTTATGGTTCCGAAGCGCTGAATACGTAGAAGAGGAGCAAATGACCACTCAGGCTGCTTGATATTGGCTGGTAGCTGCTGCCATCCTTCAGTAAAACGGAAGTTTAACACTGATTGTATATAAACAAGAAGTATGGAAAAAGAATTCCTGGGAATAATGATCGCTTTGCTTTATGTGTACCTGGCAACTGATGTAAGAAAACCTTGACAATAACTTATAGCGGCTCCATCAACATTCCTATTTCTACCTTATGACAGCTGCATTTTTATGTATAAAATTTATTCGTTATAGTTGTTCACTTTAAGCCATTAGAAGTAGCAATAAATCTATAAATAGCCTCGGGTACTTACTGTTTTCTAGATGTGGCTGATTGCAGATGTTCATTGACAGCTGTAACTGTTTAACACCAGATAAGCTTCATGCTTATTTGCTACCTGTCTCTTAAATAAACATTGCATGAAGACACTTATAATTCTCTTGTTATTGCTATGATACGATATTCATAACAGTTGTGACGAACAGAAATATTTCTGAACAAAAGATTAAATCCCCTGAAAAGCCATAACAGCGTTTATTCGTAATAACCTCACAAACGGGTCGTAAAGCAACAATTAGTAGCGCAGAAGTCGAAGCGAGAGACGGCATTAGGCTTTGGGCCAGCTCAATGAGTCGCAACGCTATGATATCAAGCCTCGGCCCTAACACAAATTATTAGTCTCTAACCTTCCTCCCTTTCTTTCGCTCGACTTCGCTCCGGGAACTCTCAATAGATTCATTAAGACTCTAACGAGATCTTCGAAAGCGAATTACGAATGCTTTGTTTTGTTAAATGCGATTTATTTATTATAATATTTCGTCATACACTTCACGTTTCTCGGAGTCGTCGTCTCAATGGAAATTAAAAGAGTAGAGTCTTTGAATTGTAAATTCTGCTGTCGGACCATAATGCAATTGGAAACGAGATGGCAGTGAAAATAATGGACGTCTTTAAAAATATTTTTGTTCAAAATTCCAAGATGCATATTATCTCTTTAAATATAATTGATTATAAAGCCTTTTAAGAACTCTGTGTCATTACTATCTAAATGTTAATTAAATTGGTTAATAGTTGAGTTATATTGGATAAAGACAATCATGTTCTTTTGAATTCCTATAATACATACAAAATGTACGATCTGGATCTTTGTTTGTATATTATAAAAATAATGTGAAATATTTTTCAAAAGCAGTGTTACATGGTTCGAATAATATTACATAAAAAATACTTATATTATGATTTACTAATAGGCAAACAATGTATCGATGTAAACTGTGTCTTTTAAAGAATTATTTCTCGCCTAATTGTACTTCTAACTTATATTAAGAAAGAAATAATGATGACGAAGAAGCCGTCAACTTTAAAAGTGGCAATAAATGAAGTCAAAGAAAAGGTTATAAAACAGCAATCAGTTATCCCATGAGACATTGAAAAGGGCACGTAAAAACCATCTGTTAAAGAAATTATGCAAATTCTGAGATTAAGCACCTTTACTGTAGCGTTAAACTTAAATCGATTGGAAGTGTCGAGTCGGCGACGCCTAAATCGCAGATTCGTCGAAAGGTATTTTTCAAACCGACTGCGACGAAGCGATAAGAACCTCCAAAAATGTGACCGAATTTCAATCAAATTTATGAGTTATGATAATGATTATTGGTGCTTTATCTGAGCGCGGCATAAAATTTGCAATTTGACTGAAAAGGTGTACTCTACTGTAACAAATTCGTCGGCAATCGTAAGGCGACGATAACGATTCGGAAAATTAATCTCGGAATAAAAAAAACTTAATGTCTGAGGGGGATCGACGGTACTTTGCTCGGAGCCTCCACAAAGAGAGTTAAACGAAATGGAAATTGGCGCATAGTTTTAAATTAGTACTGATATAGATATAAACGTAATGACTTTTATTCGACACCAATGGATTGGCTTTCGAATAATTACGATGTGATATTTTTGTGGAAATTAATACAGGTACTCGATAGCCCGTGCGTGATTAATGATGACAGATTTGGTTGAGTATTACAAACAATATCTGGACATAGTAATAAATCTGTAAATTTTGTATATTTTATAGTGAAATATCAAGGAAATTATATATAAATTGTCACTTGTGCACGTTTCTTTAAACATGTGCCGTGTAACTAAATATTTAATTATACAATTCTTACAAACACAGCACCTTGTAATATTTTTTTTATAAAATCGTTAATAAGAATCTTATGTTTAGAGCACGGTCTTCAAAGAAAATAAAAAAATTGAAAAATATTTGGTTTTGTCACCAAACCTGCAATAGAAATATTTTATCTGTAGTAAGTTGTAATACTTAATGAAAGTCACCGAATGAAATCTTTGTTCTTTGCCACCCCGGGAACAGGACCGCTCGCAGCGATTGAAATTTAAAATATTGTACCCTTTGCCATTATGCGAGCTTATTCACCCTTGAAATATCCCTAGGGGCGCCAGGTACAGCGATTGGGGAAAATATTTTACACTTGTTACTAAGGATGTCGCTTTCAAGTCTGCTTCTACACTCGTAATCGTGACCGAAAAGCGACTCTAAATCCAAAACTTAGAGCTTGCTTTCCCCCTGCGGCTAAGGTAATCCTGCGGAAATATTTATGAAAAGCACTTAATTAGTATGTCGAGAATGAAAAATTGTTATTGAAACCGAGTTGATTGAACTGGCGTTTCATAACTATGTCATTTTGGATGCGACAGTAATGAAAACGTGATTAATCACGAGGCAACTCTCGTCAGTGCTTTTAGCGAAATGGTACGCGACGCGTGATTCTGCAATTTATGTTCCCACTATTTTGTTTTTGCAGTACTTTTTATGGGTGTATGAATTTATTGCAGTTTCGGATAGCCAGTTCTTTGTTTGGGGTAATCTATACGTTTTATCTCTTGACGAGAAAGTTTAGGAGTCTGCCTAATTATGTTTTCCCAGTAGATACTTGTTCCTTAATTGATAACCGCATTTAATAGATATTTATGGGTCTCGCTTTATAACATTTAAAAAATTAAAGTTTTATTTCTATTCATTTAAACTGTTTTATTTTAGATTATTATTAAATGCAGAATACCTTCCAACCTGGAAGTCATATTATCAGCTACAAGCAAAACGAAACCAAAAAAAATTCATTCATTAAAATTCATTCTACATTATTTGGAAACAATTCTGTTGTACTGTTCAATCTATCCGCAGCGCGTTTAAATGTTCACTAAGCGTTAAGCTCGGTACAAAAATAATTAAGCAAATAACTTCACTCATTAGTCAGCAACAAACCCATAATAATAAAGGTGCACAGACAGCGTAGCGTACTTTGCCCGCATTACTCCGCATTACGTCCGGCCCACTGAGCGGAAGGCCAACGTTTACTTGATAAAATAAATTTGTACAAAACAAACGCATTCGTTGCGGCAATATGAATCCACCTCTCTGAAGTCATGCTAAGCCGCATGGAAGCGGAAAAATAGAAGCGGGGTAGTTAATATGTGAATGTTTGGCCAGTCTCGCGATATGAGAATGTCGCCGATGAAATCGGGGACGAAAAATCTGCGGGTCCAAGATTTTCATCAAGCTTTGAGCGCTTTTTTATCTCGAAAACATGTAGCATACTACAAATACAAACAAACATATTTATGAATTTATTTTACGTTGACTCTACTTAATTTTTACCAGTAAACTTAAAAAAAAATGTATTTGTTATTAAAGTATTTATTTGTTTTCTCCGAGTTACAGAGCTTGTGGGATTTTTAAATAATGCATGAGATACTGTAAAATTATCGTAACTCTGGTGATGACGCAGTGTAAGATATTTGCAAAATGGTAAAACCTACACGATTATACTTTGGCGAATCCAAACCACACTATCAAATTCCAATGTCAATATCAAATTCCAATTCCAATGTCAAAACATAACTTCGATTTATTTAATTTAATAATTTGGAGCTTAACGTAATAATCTTGGAGCAACTTATAAACCGCGTATATCCCATACTAGTCAAAGTCAATGTTGCCGGTTTAACTGCTAAACATACATTTACGTTTTTAAATGCATACTCAAAAATATTTTTCAATACCCAGACAAAGGCCTCATAATCATCACATACATATTTAATCTAAGTGATAATCGAACACACAATACCTGGCTTAGCAGTTAGGGTCACTAACCACTACACCTAAGGTCAGCCGAAGGATTCGTATGCTATATGTGCGCATACATAATACATCCACTGCATGTCTCCTCTGGGTAATTAAGATTCGAAACCCATCTGTTACATTATATCCAAACCAGACGCTCGACATAACACTCAATACTACACACATTTTAAATCATGATTACACCAATATTAAACAACATCGGACGATCATTTACGGGAAATTATTTGCTGATAATATGATGCAGGTGTAAATTATCGGAAAGGAAATAATTGTACAAAGGCGATTAAGGGCTTAACACGTTATAAAAATGAATGTCATGATTGCTTTAAATATAAAATAACTTTCAACACTGAACACTGTAGGATATAACTTTTCTGCAAATGTACATATATAGATAAGAGGAAGGCCTGATAGACTCAGAGGTCAACGCATAGCTAAAGCCAGTTAAAGTGGAAAACATTTACAAACAAATTAAAAACTTCATGCTTTAGGTATACAGCGTAAGAAAGGAATTTTGGAAAGTGAAAGTGATTCCTTTGACTGTAGACTTTACTTCCGTTTACAGAATTGCTTTAACATTGAATTATATTCAAATATTCCAATATTTTACTCAATGTTTATTTTTAGAAATTTAGAGGTCGCTGATGATGTTATATCATAATGACAGCATTGACAGATTATTGTTAATCTTTAGGATTGAACATACATATGTGAAAGCACTTTTTTAGTAATCGTGAATAGAAATTTGCGAAAGTCCTAAAATCTATTAATTTAGGACGGCGTAAGGGCAGTATAAATTTAAGCCGAATTGAAGTGTCAGGCGTAACGAGACTGGATCGCAGTAGGGTGGCCATTCGTTAGTCCAACTCTTTTGGTAAAACGACCCCAGGATAAGCCGGTTGCAATGTTAACATTCTTTTCAATAACGACAGAAGGGGAGATCTGAGTACGCTGTGTCTTGTTTATTGGATTTTTTGTTGCAATCTACATATGAATGGAAACTACAATCTGTTGGACGTCGAACTCCATTGAGCTGCCTCACATTGTTTGTTTAATCTCCATTGTAAACTGTTTGTTCTTAATATAAGCCAATTTTTTTTTTCATTAATAATGCAAATAGTACACGAGCTTTATGATTTTTTTTGTAAGGGTAAGTTTTATTTAATAATTATAATTTTAATGTGGTTACATCTGGTATTATTTATTTTACATTAATTTTCGCATTTATATACAGGTAACATACAAATTTAAGAATATACATTAACAAAATAATTTTATTAAGAATTTATTTTGGCTTACTTATGTATTTTAGAACCTGTAAATATGTCAATGTCTTCTATTATAATTGCATGTAAAATATATATAACAGGTTACTTGTAGACACGATTGAAATATCGCATAGTGATATTTAAGCAATATTAGCGACTCCATTCATTTTGAAACTTAAACATACACCTACTTTATACTTTAAAGTAACAACACGCGTGTTGGTCTCTTTAATAAGTGCCGCGCATGATAAATCGGATCAAGTGCAAGAGGGTGCCGTCTCTATCTGCTACATTTATCAATCAATCTTCCATCTCTTTCATAAGGGTTGTAGATTTAACACGAGGCTAGGTAGTAAAAAACTAAATGAAAGTGTGGCTTTAGTTCTAAGCATCATTATCGGCGGCTTACAGGATAAAAGGTTTTGGCTAAAAACGTATGCCTATTAGATTTAAAGGAAGATAACCATTTTGAATATCCGCAACTTAATCCTTATTTGATAGATTAATCCATGTCCCAACTATACTATACTGACATAGTGTCATATATTCATTATGACTAAGTACCTAAATGTGATCCTATAACAGAAAACTCAGATATAATATAAACAGGGTTCCTTTTGGTGCGTTTAGTCAACTACAATTGATGTTCCAAATATGTTCAATATCAGTACCAATCACTTTATGCACAAAAGAAAAGTAACCATTTTATGTACTCGTAACGATATCTCTTATATAAAAAACTTATTTATCATATTTTATATTCTACTGTACTTATATAGGACCATACTTTTTTTTTATTATGATAGAGGAAGAAACAGGCATGCAGGCCACCTGATGTTAAGTGGTCGCTGCAGCCCATGAGCAGCCACGTCCAATCTCAAATAGAACAGAAGTTCTGTTTAAGGATGGACGCGGACGCGTTCCTACTCTTGAGGACTAAGATGGTCGCCTCCGATAATGTGTATCCGGCAATCGCACCTTCCCAACTGAAACACAATACATGAAGAACATGTTGCGTTACGGCGGGGTATGGGGGGGGGGGGGGGGGCGCCCCCGGCGGGCTCTTACGGCTCTACCACCCTTTAAAAAATCTTCCTTTTTATTAAATATTTTCAAGATGGTAGCCAAATTAAGCATAAATCAACAAATTTAATTTTCGTGAGTTGTAAGGCAACTGAAATTAATTTCCGAATACACTTTTCTACACTCTAAGAAAAATAATGTAATAATTTTAATAAGATAGCTTAGGCAATAAACCGTCAGAAAATCTTATTAGTACTAATCACGCTACGTGCAAACAAAAACAACAAAATTATTTACTGTGATCCAGTAGCTTCATAAATGCTGCTCTTCTATCTATAAGAAAGAACTATAATCAATGTTTTATGATAACTAATAATCCAAAAAATACATATCTTTATTTTTTAATTTTAAAATCAAAATTCAGTCCAGTTCATAATATCCGTATTGATCACTACGAGTACCTGTACTTGGAAGGTTTTCAAATTACCACTAAAAATATTTATACAAAATCGATCCACTCAGAAACCGACCCAAAAACGTGAGTTAAAAGTATTTTTGTTGTATAATCGATCGATTAATATAAATTGAGCAATTTATTCGCAGCCTGTTTTTAATATCTAAGTCCAATCCGTAGAATTTAAATAAAAACACTAACAACCTAAATAAACATAAATAAGGTCTGCAAAGGTTATGGCATACAAGGATAGTAGTATGTAATGTTGATATTTACTCGCAAATTTAATACAGGTATTAAAGTAGAGCGATATTAAGCTAATAGTATTAAAATCGCATTAACCTCTCTGATGTTACTCATGCCTATATAATGCGATTACTTTATAATACCTTCAGATGAATTACCACCTGTTTAAAAGCTTACTTATTCATATACCCTTGTTTACACGATAGAAGAAAAATACTTTGATATGTGTTACCAACTACTCAATAGTCCCACAACGGATATGGCTAACTGTAGTTGATCTATACATTATAATTACATATTTACATTGTGATTATTACTATAATTATTAATAAGAATTATTATTTAATTTTGTACTAATTTAGCTATTTTAAATGTAATTAGTCGACATTTAACTCTCAATGATAAAACTATATAAAGAGGGTAGCAGATTATTAAAGGTCATTTGAGATACAAGCAGCGGGTAGGACGTTACTCTGTCCCTTAAATATACTGTGTAAAAAAAAATTATCTCGGCGTTTCATTGTGCAAAATCCCACGGCTGTAACATATGTTTTCATAAATTTCATTTTTTTTAGTTTTTTTATATACATACATAAAGAAGAGTAACAAACGAACATGCCCACCACCGGATGTTAAGTGATTGCTCCAGCCCATGGACATCGACATGCAACCTCAAATTGGACTGAAGTCCAATCTGAGCGGAGGGATTTTTTTGAAATATGGATGAAAGTTCGACATATTTTTAATGTCGGTTGTACTCACTGTGACGATTAATACCGGCCATGTAAATTAATTTGCGAAAAAAAACTATTTTTACTTTAATACCTTGGTAGAAATATAGTTTAAACGGAGAGGTCATAACCCGCCGTAAGGCAACTCTCGTATTTTGGTTGGACAAGAATACTAGCCACTAGATTTAAAAGGGATTAAGGGAGAACCATCAGTTCTCAGGAGTAATAATGCTTACAAACGACCTTAGACATCACTTAAATCCTGTATGAGGTTATATGCATATGGCTATACATGGGTTACAGCAACCACTATACATCAGGTAGCCTGCATGCTCATTTGACACTCATAAAACAGAATACTTCCATTAGCACTTTGACAAAAAGCCTTGAATAAAAGTACTGTTACCATAATTTACCATTTCCGAGACAAGCCACTGTACATGTTGAATTAGTTCCGCACACATGCGCCACATTAATGACCCCGTTGATATAGTAACGCCAGCCGAGTGCACTGGGCTCTTCATTTCGTTTCATATCTTGGACACCCTGTATTGTGTTACGAATTGCTTACATGCGTCACGTAATATGAACATTTTAAAGTGTAATTAATTTGATTTATTCATGTTTAAAATTTAAATGTTTATTTTTACTTCCAAAACACTGTCGTTTCTATAATAATTCCCATGAAATCTTTTCTTTTTAGATCGAAATAGGTTTCGTGAAAATAGATCAATCAAAATGATAACTTTTGGTCGTGTGATGGTTGTACTATTATACAATATAATTGTAAATTGCATGCTCGTTTCTTACTTCGGATAAAAGTAATGTAGGATCCTTTGGGTGTTACAAAAGTACAACAAAAACCATGGTAATTCTACATAACGATTAATTTTAACAGAGAAAAAAGTATTGTTGTAAAAACCCAGAAGAAAAGCATATTTATCTAATTGTGATGAAATTTAAATGACGGTGTTTAAGCCTCAAGAATAATTAGGAAAGAAGGGATGATAGCTTAGGTCAGACCAAGCAATTTATATCCGTGCGCAAATTACATTCAAATCGCCCTGGAATTAAACATCCAGGGACCCTTTCGCGGTATCGGGAAAGCCACAAGCGTACCCACTAACCGAGATTCTAACCTCACTAGATAGAGCAGAATAACAAAAAATATATTTAAACATACGTCAATTTGAAAACAATGCAACTGTACTGTAAAGTTTAATTTCAATAATTTAATGATTAGAAGAAGTCTAAAATCACTGTACTCACGCCAAATTTTCAGAAAATGTTTTTCATTTTATTATTATTTAGTATTACAGATGGCTTGCGACTTTTGCAAATATAATTTGAAAATGTAGTTTACAGTCGGTTGACTTACTTATTAAGTAGAAGTATATTGTAGATCGATAATACATAGCCTTTTTTTTATAATGAAAGAGTAAGAAACGGGCATGCAGGCCACCTGGTGTTAAGTGGTCTATGCAGCCCATGGACAACCACGTCCAGTCACAAACAGAACAAAAGTTCTATTCAAGGATAGACGCGTTCCTACCCTTGAGGACTAAGATGGTCGCCTCCAATAATGTGTATCCGGCAACCACAACTCCCCAACCGAAACACAATACATGAA
>DWON01009953.1:0-11079 GCA_018251015.1 Phocides pigmalion okeechobee | reverse complement strand
CCATGGGCTGCAGTGACCACTTAACACCAGGTGGCCTGCACGCCCGTTTCTTACTCTTTCGCAATAAAAAAAAAATACACAGCAGTATTGTAGCCGCAGGGATAGTGTTAAGAAATAAAACTTATTCAATTTACTACGCAACGGGTACTCACGATTAATACTTTTTAACTGTTGATATTTCGTAGCATGGTTCTTGGTTGCGGCTGAATTCGTGAAGTAAATATAAAATGTATAAATTCTACGAGGATGTTAGTTTTAGCTCATTGTATTGGTACTACAAATATGATTCTTCGCGTACAACATTGCTGTGTAGTGTAGACTGGGAGCGGACATTACGTCTGCGTATTCGTAGATGATACACAGATGCTAAAAATACAATATTTCTGTGAATTGTCGGTTGTATTTTTAGTCTAGAAAAATAAGCTCCAGTTTAGTGCCACCTTTCGCGACGCTGACCCGATATGAGCCCCGTAGAAGTAGTCCCCGTAGGGTGGACCTATTTATACCCGACTTTTTCGCAATGTTTATGCAATAGTAATTTTTTTAGAATAAACACTAAGCGAATACTGTTAGTTTTAACACATCAGTTGACGTGACAGTACAAACAAAATAGTCATTTTGAATATAAAAGTGTACAAACAGTTGGCAAAATTAAAAACTGACGTTTGTTTATTCATCGTGGAACTAAACTACTAACCTTACAATTGTTTTGAATTTATATACTAATAATATTATAAAGAGAGAAGATTTTTTGTTTTGTTTGTACCAAATAAGCTCATTTCTCTAATAGACAGTTACGTTATCAGAAAGTAGCAGACTACAATTTATTTTGTTTGTCTACGCGTTTGTACGCGTTAATCTTAGAAAAGGGTTGACCGATTTCAGTATAGTTTTCGTGTATTGCAATAAGTCTCATCTCACATTTAGTGTTTATTTTTATTTGAGTCAATCTGTAAGGAAGAAAGTTATGTTAATTAAATGGTACGAGTGTAAGTACATGAGAACATTTTGCTGTAAGATAAATGGAAATACCCAAAATTATTGAAATTATTAATGTTATATTATATATTATGTTATGTTATATTATTGTTGGATATTCACCAGGATATTCTTTTTAAACAAATTTTAGAAGACTAGAACCTTTTAATTTAACCTGCAGTGGAATATACTCGTAACAAGGGTTGCAGACAAACATCCAATCTTTCGCGTGTATATTATTAATAATGTCAAGTTGTTTAGATTTTAAAACCCTTATAATATTGTCCGCAGGTAATATTATGGTGCTTAGTGGCATATCTCTCATCCCATGTCACGTACATCGAGATGAGAATGGAGGAGACTGACCGGTATAAGAGTGTGGAGGTATATCTTAAAAGATACTTAAAGGATGGCATCTCGGTCGCACTCATAATCCGTAAAGCAGTTCTTGTAATTAGCTTGGAGATTTATGGTCGCCTGCTACACTTACGGTGACCATCTCACTCCTCAGGAGTAGCGACGCATTTGTTCACGACATTTGATGTCTGAGATGTCCATGGGCTGCAGAGACTATTTAACCTCAGTCGGATTTTCAGCTCGTTTGCTTTTTTGTTTTTTTATATAATAAAAGAGTAAGAAACGGGCATGCAGGCCACCTGATGTTAAGTGGTCACTGCAGCCCATGGACAACCACGTCCAATCTCAAATAGAACAGAAGTTCTATTTAAGGATGGACGCGGATGCGTTCTTACTCTAGAGGACTAAGGTGGCCGCTTCCAATAAAGTGTATCCGGCTGTCTTATTTCGATAATGATAATAAAATGTATTCAGATTTATTGTGCCGTGTGTTTTAAAATGATTGTAAACGGACTAATCAAAACAATCAGAAGTTTAACTTAATCATAAACATGTTTTATTTTGAATGAAACTTCTTGAAATTACTTTTTGTTCAAGCACTTAATTGTTTAAGTACTATTTGAACAGGGTTGTCGTAATGGAGCTAAACTAATCAAAACAAGTTTCACATGCTTAATATGCGTTCAGGGTTGTCAATGACACGACTAATATATAATGGGAGTTATGTTTCTTTAAGTAAGAAGAGTAGCAAACGAGTACACAGGTAATGTTAAGTAGCTGTAATTAAGTATTCACTTCTTCTTTCGTGTCGGCATGACTGGTTAATAAAGGGTATCGCAGTTAAGGAGTTAATTGGAGAGATTAGTACGGAGTGAAGGGAGTTAAAGGATAAGTGGGAGTAAGTCATGTCGTAGTGGAAAGATTGGTCAATCAGCGTAGGTGACAGCGGGGGGACATGTAACGTCGCGCCACTCGAAGAGGCTCTTTCCACGCACCCCAAGTATTCACTGCAATCCATGGAAATCTACAATCTCGAACAGAAAAATAGGTTGTTACTAAGTATCAAGGTTGCATCGATTATGGAGCCGCTAACCGCACCTCTCCAAAGGAAAAAAATGTTACTTTGCATACTATGGCGCTTGCGGTACCTTTTCGGTCGGACTTTAGTTCTGACACCGTTTAAGTGTGAAATAATATATTTGGTGGTGGATCGTTTAATGAGAATTCGCTGATGAAATAAACGTAAAATATGTGGAGAGTTTACCAATGGATATATCTTAATATATTTCGGGTGTCTTTCAAGAACGAAGTCGCGGGCAAAAGCTTGTCGTGATTATGATTTTTTCAGCTAAAGGTGCTGCGGTTCTCAAGGTTTCATACTTTACTCAGGCAACTTCAACTCTTAGACATGAAATATTCTGTCGTTAGGTGGAGGGATTGGTAAATTACTGGCTGAGTCGGGTCGATGAATCCTCTCGCTAGTCGAAGGAGACTTAGCCCTCATCACGTCGGAGCTCCCACGTCTCCTTAGTCGCAAATGACAGGCTACAACGACAACCCTAATCCCTACATGCAACGCAGAACCCTGTTAAAAGTTGAGCTGTAATTTATTTTTCCAGTCGCCCGAACAGTAACTTTTAACGACGTAAACGACCGTGCCTACATGAGTCAAGTTCTCGCCTATTGAATGTTGTATTATATCCGATATGTACGATCGTTAGATTAAATAGCTTTGTCAAGTGCAATTTGTAATTTTCAAAATCCTGGGTAAAATTCACTTTGTAACGTAGTACCGTTATGGTTTAACCGGGGAGAAATCAAAATCAAAAACAAAATACTTTTATTCATCACATTCCTAACATATTTTTTTTATTTTTTTTTATTATGAAAGAGTAAGAAACGGGCATGCAGACCACCTGATGATAAGTGGTCACTGCAGTCCATGGACAACCACGTCCAATCTCAAATAGAACAGAAGTTCTATTAAGGGATGGACACGGGTGCGTTCCTACTCTTGAGGACTAAGATGGTGGCCTCCAATAATGTGTATCCGGCAACCACATCTCCCCAACCGAAACACAATACATGAAGAACATGATGCTTCACAGCGGGTTATGAGGGTGGCGGTGGTGCCGCTCCGGGCGAGCTCTGACGGTTCAACCACCTATAAATTATATTAGATATATTCTTCTTGTTCAAACTGTTAGTACCACTTGATCGACGCCGCCGGTGACAAGAAGGTTGGTTCATATTTCGCGCAGAGAATTGCGTTTACTATTCAACGTGGGAATGCAGCTAGCGTTCTTGGAACCATGCCTTTAGATTGTTTAGGATAGGCTTTTAATATAAATGGTTATAAAATTATCATCTTTATAATTAAAATTTTATTTTTAATATCTCCAAAAATCAAAATTTAACCGGCGACTTGTACAGTTTACATTTCATCGGAGCGCGGAATCATTTCGCAATATGCAAATTATATTTGATCGGTACGCAATCGAGTTACGGCGGAAAGAGCAATTGTGTCTCAAATTAAATCTTTTCCGTCGAGAAAAAACCACTTCTCCAAGGCTTTGCGTCCGAGTAAATACGAAAATTAAGTGCTTTGCTTTTTATAGGTGTTTCTTTATTCTTTTTTATTTAGGGTTCCGTGCCTTATAAGGAAAAAGGAACCCTTATAGAAATAAAATGGTCCTTTGTGTGTCTGTCAAGACTCGTGATTTATGCTAATAATAAAATTTAAACTGATCGCTTTCTGTACATGGAAGATGTGTAAGAGAAACTAATAAAGCAATAAAAGCCAAAACAACAGGTGTTCCTTTTTGTCTGTTTGTCGGTTTGTCTGTTTGTTTGTGCGTTTGTGCACGCAAATCTCAAAAGCAGTTTAACTAAATTCAGTGCGGTTTTCACTAATATAATTCAGTAAGCTTCACTTAAAATTTAGTGTTCGTTTCATTTTAATTGGTTTGTAAATAAAAAGTGATGTCAATTTGAAAGTTACGGATGTTAGTATATAAAATCTTTTTGCTGTTAGAAAATCCATAAAAACCCAATTGAAGCCCACGTGAACAAAGTCGCGGGCAGCAGCTAGTGATAATAAATTTAAGTAACTGGGTTCAAACACAAGTGAAACCGCAGCCTATAATTTGTAAATAAACGTAAAATAGTAATTAGTATTTTTGTTAGTATTTGTACTAGTATTGTTAATAGTATTTTAGTTACTCAAAAGTTCCTTTCTGTTTCTTTGTATGCGTCGTATTTTCTAGGAAATAAATAGATATTTATTCATTCATTTATCCTATCATACATTCATTCATTATATCATACATTCACTCATTCTATCATAAATCCATTCATTAAATCATACATTCATTCTTTCTATCATACATTAATTAATTCGTAATTAATGTAGTTCTCCAAGTTAAGAGGCCGGTAGGGTCGATTCTCTCGCACAGTTGCAGGGCAACAGTTGCCCTGTGTTGGGGGTAACGTGTGATCTCTGTATTATTGACTAACAATCGCCAGTTGACAGCCGACATACTCCTAGTCAAAGCCATGGATTCACTCCCTCCCACCGCCTACCTGCCCTGCCTTTTTCTTTGTCTCATCGGAAAACCTTTCAAAGGTACGCAATACTGTAAAGGAACGATGGCGCGTTGGGTATATGGGATTTCCAACTACTAAAGACTTCTCGATAGTCTCCCTCTGTCCTCGTAGAGAACATTAAGTCCTGCAAAATGAACGCAACTGGCCACCGGTCGTGCTTGGAAGGAGACGTAGCCAATAAGCCGGCCTGCCATTATTGGCTTGTCATTTGACGCAATTAAATTGAAAAATTCTGTGATTATTTTTATTAGGTTTATTGAACACTTTGCTTGCGGTGTATAATGACGGCGTACATCTACGCGCGTGCGGCGTGGACATAATTGTTGTGTAAGTATAAATCTCTATGGATTTCTATATTTACGTCAATGCTACAAGACTGTGGGCAGAAATAGGGTCTGTGTATTCGTAGATGTTATACGGATGCAAAAATTCTATATTTCAGTTAATTGTCGGTGCGTCTTCATTCTAAAGAATATAGCTCCAGTTTAAGCCGCAGCCAAAGTGTTAAGCAAAGCCTATTATGTATCCCGATAACAGGACCTCAAAGCCGTTGAATTGATTTTACATTGTATTGACATTCATTAAGTGTATCTTAATACCTTGTAATGACATAAAATATTTGAACTTGAAAGGTACCTACAGAACCCTTACAGAGAGCATTCGGATTACACTTGTTGGTCTTCATTCCTTTGAATCCCTAAGGACGAATTTTGCGTAGCGGCCAGAGGTTCGTGTTTTTGTATGTTTAACAAATTGAGGCCTTATTCAATAGGCGATTCAATCTATTAAGAGCTATTGGGATTGTATTGGTTTTCTTTTTGTTTAATGTATAAATAATATTGATACCAATTTATGCGATGCGAGGTGCGTGTTATTGTCTGTGCATCGTAGCCGATCTTGAAAAATGAGCAACATCGAGCGTGGCAAAAATTTGGATGGGTGACCGGGAAGATATGCTTTGCGTTATGTGCACGCAAAACAAAGATCAAATCAAAAAGTCCATGCCGGAACACAAACATTCAAGATATATTTGAAATTCAGCGACTGAGATTTTTGTATAATTTAACATATTCCTGTTCAAAAATAACTAAAATAAGCTTTCGTCATTAAAACATTCGACATGGCAGATTTCGTTAGATCTTTGCGGTCTATGGGAAATGTCACTGTCAATGTCAACTTGTCAAATCTATCAACAAACGTAACAAATACGTCAAAAGTGTAAGTTAGTAAGTTATATGACAATGATAGCTGACGTCATTACGGTCATTCCCAACGTAGATGTTAACTACTATATACTCTATTTTCTATGGTAGATGTATCACAGCCGCCATGATGGATTTCGTATAGTGCGTTGTAAGTTTAAGCGTAAATAATTGCTTTGATCAATTAAAAAATCATTTAAAGAAAGGGAATCATTATGAATAGTTCTTTGCTCGTTTTCTTATTTCTAACTATTCTTATTTTGAACACATTTTTTTCTGAAACATTTCTCGATAATAATATTAAAAAGTGTATCTACATTCTTGTGAAGACTTAATTTGCTATATTATTGCGAATGAACTCCACCCCATCACTTTTCTTATAACATTTATAATAACAGCATTTCAAGTTCAAGAAAATTAAATCCAGCAGCAAACGATACGAGTATTGTTATTTTGAACTTTATTACAATGACGTAAGATTGATTTTCTTTCGATGTAAAACCAATTTCTTATAGGCACTTTTAAAAGACGAATGAGCCTCAATTTTATATGATTGACGTTCGTATATTTATAAAATAAGATTGCGTCTGATTCAGCGAAAATGAAGTATTTCGTGATAAGACGTTTCAGTTTTTTAAGCTTAAGCGAGTTTCTTTAAATATCTTTTTTGTACCACAACTAGCGAACCGACCCGGCTTAGCACGGTTGTATTTATGATATTACTTCACAAATCGATGAATTTCTCAGCTTTTGTCTCTTATAAAATGCTACATGCATATTACAAAAGCATTTTTTGTGTTTGATGAGTAGCAAACGAGCATGTAAACCACCTGATGTTAAGTAGCCGCAGCCCGCAGACATCCACGTACTACGAAATCTTATCTGAGCTCGGACGTAGATACGTTGCTACTCTTGAGGACTAAAATGGTCCCCTCGCTTCAAAGTGTAGCCGGCAACCGCACCTCTCCAACCAAAACACAGGTAATGCTTTACGGTGGATTACGAGGGCTGCGGTGGAACCTCCCCGGTCGAAATATATTTCTCCCACCTTTAATCACATTACTAATCTTTGAAAGTTTCAGCTTATGTCTGCTTTTAACATATATATATTATAAATATAAACCTTCCTCTTGAATCACAGTGTAGATGAAAACAGTATTAAAATCTATTGCAGAGTTTGAAATATCTAAGCGTACAGACGGCGGAAGAGATTTTAATTAAAATAGTAATTTTAATTTTCTGCGCGAGATATAAACCAACTTTCTTGTCAGTCAATAGAATATAATATAGTACCTTTTTTCTTTTAATGTTTCAATTTATTATTAAATCAACAATGCAAAGGTAAGAGACCAACAGTTTGACCGGGGAGGTACCATCGTCGCACTCATAGTGCGCCGTAAAGCATTACTTGTGTTTTGGTTGGAGAGGTGCGGTTGCCGACTACACTTTGAAGCGCGGCGATCATCTTTGTTCTCAGGAGTAGGAACGTACTCGTATCTACGTTCGAGCTCACATAGGATTTTAGTCGTATTTGTGGTTGTACGTAGATGTCTATGGGCTGCGACTACTTATTATCAGGTGGTTTTTATGCTCATTTGTTCCTCCATAAAAAATATTTAGATAAGTAGTCGCTGCATCCCATTATTATCGATATATAATTTTGAAAAGGAAGGAAACTTTATTCGAGGTTTTACCTGACGACTAAGATGGACGTCTCGCTAGTATATAACTCACAATTACACCACATCGAAATACAAAAAGTGCTTTACAGCGGATTATGATGGCAGCGGTGGTACCTCCCTTGTAGTTCATCTATCAATCGTAATATTATGTTAACTTGGTTTAAACCCGGAACTGTCTTCGTATCAGAATTGATTGTTCACCATTGCCCTAAGCCCCTCCTTATCTTATTTTTAATAAAGACATGTTAATAACATAAAAATGGCGGAAGAAACGTTTTTTTATCAAAGTAAATAAAATGGAAGATAATCGATAATCGGGATTTTTTTAAGCACCGGGTTTCCTTATATATACCGTGTATCCGGGTATTATCCTTATAAGTATTATTATATTAAAATATAAACGTTGTCCGTTTGATTACTCTAAAATATACCTACCTTTAAATGAAACTTATTTATTTTTGAATATATAAATAATTTGTATGTAATACAATATCCAATAACCGAGAATTAGAACCGAAATCCGCGTTTTAGAAGCCTAAATCCCACTACTGGGCTATCACAGCCTACATACCGTATGCAATAATTGCAGTATTATTTTACCTGAGACATCACTTTTTCCAGCCTTTTAGTTAGCCTAGTAAATTGTTTATTTATTTATTTATTTATTGGGTCAGTAACATAAGTTACAGTAGGTAATTTTACATAGAGGTTTAACAAGAAGATAGATATGGGGTTCTGCACTTACAGGTACACCACATCATGCAATCGTAAAATTTTAACTTAAATCTATAAATCAATATTTTATTCACAAAAAAAAACAGAAATACAATAGAAAATAATATAAAGTACTTGTAAGCTAAAGAGATATTTATGGTATGCAAGTATCCAGGTATTAAAACCGAAATCCGCGTGTGAGAAGCCCAAATCCCACCACTAGGCTATCACTGCCTATATAGACTATATAATTATGATAAGTTGTAAGTAAAAGATATTATTGTTATTATTTTACTTATGAAGTAACTTTTCTCAGTCTTCTAGTTGGCTTGTTCGAGCAGTAATTTGTTTTAAGCAAAATGGAAATTTAAACAAAATCCCCGTGTAAGAAGCCGAAATCCCTCCACTAAGCTATCACTGTCTATTTAGGCTACATAATTATAAAAAAAATTAAGTAAAAATTAAGTACTTAAGTAGCTATATAATTATTTAGGCACGTTTACTGTTTTAAAACGTAGAAGAAAATTTTCAATTTGCCCCACTTATCTAAGGTTTTAGACTTTTTACTCGAAATTTCATTAATTGGAGGAACTCGATGAGCGATCCATTAGACACTCCGCTTACTTCAGTAAATAAATACTCAAACTGGAGTTTTTCCTGCAAATTGGGTTAATTGACCGATAAGTTTATTATGCCGTACAAATTGGACGACGGAGAGATTACATGGAAAACATTGTTAAGTACAGTTAAACATTTTACTATGTACCTGGTACTCTCGATTTTTGGTTTTTGATTGCTGGTACATTGTACCCTTGACATTAATTAAGTATAATAATATGTAAATAACCTTATACCGAAATGAAATATCTGAATTTCAATAATAATCCGCCGTAGAGCATTAATTGTGTTTCGGTTGGAGAGGTGCGGTTGCCAGCTACACTTCGAAGCAAGGCGATCATCTTAGTTCTCAAGAGTAGCCACGTATCTACGTTCGAGCTCAGATAGGATTTCAGTCATGTTTGTGGTTATACGTGGATGTCTATGGTCTGCAACTACCTAACATCAGGTGGTTTGCGTGCTCATTAGTTGCTATTCTCACAAAAAACAAAATATATTTCGAACCAGTTGCAAGGCACTGCCCACTGGGGCAAGGCGGTCGTGTTTTTTTTTTGTTTGTCCGTATTTTTAGCAGGTTTTCGTTCAAGCCTTTTTAGAGAAACATGGAAGAAATACCCATGCAATTTGATTTCGGGCTAGTTAGGACGCGACCTCTGACATTAAGGTACTAGCTTTATATATTTTACTATGTAACGGGTACTCACGGTCAACGACTTGTAATTGCCGATATTTCGAGCTAGTTACATTGTTCGTGGTCACGATAAACTTGTGACTTTATGAAAAAGATGTGTGTTTTGGAGTTTTTTTCGCCGCCTCTTCTTCAATACGAAACACCTTACGAGTCGGTAGTTTATTGACGTTCAAAAAGAGTTCTGGACAAAATCTACTTTTGAATAAAAATTTTGACGGCAATTAACTGATAATCATAAGTTTCTGTTTCATAGAAAAATGTATAAATTCCGCGATAATATTAGTTTCAAAACCAAAGTTAAAATGTAGAATAGAATAGAATGGAATAGAATAGAATAGAATAGAATAGACTAGAATAGAATAGAATATACTTTATTGCATACTATGAAATAGAACACAAACATTTACAAATTTCACGACTTAGTACTTAGTACAGCCGTACTTAAGTATATAGGTCGGTATATTTTGATAAGACAATAACTTTTTGTCGGACACTAAAAATCAATAAACGTACCACTCCATAGTGATTTTACGTAAAACGATCTGCGATCAACACTATTGGAGACATACGTTCTGTTATTCTTACAAAAACTTTCATATTGGTAGAAGTATAGATAAAGATTCCCTTGATATTTGAATTTCTAATTAGAAACTAACTTAGTGGCTAACTAGAGACTAAATTAGAACTAACGTAGTGGTGAAATTCTGATTCATCACGCTAAAGGTTTGATCTCTGGCACTTGACAACGTGTTCTGAGTATCAAAATTATGTGCGTTTTAAAAATAACTGAAATATCACTGCCTTTAACTGTGATAGATAAATCTACATGTTTGATAACGGCTTTTCATAAAGTTTTTAACGAAGCGCGAAATCGAATCGATAATTATCAACTCTGGTGGACTGTGGTCGAAGTATTCTCATTAAATAATACCCTTAACAAACTAGTACTAACCTCTAGGAGGGAGGTTTAATGAAGTAGAATTGTTTTGTATGTATTGTATTGTTTTCTTTTTTGATATTTGAATTACATCAGATCTCATATGAAAATCACGAGATTAAATCAAGTGGAGTTCGTTGTGGGGATTTTCAGTTTTTTTTGTACTAGATGTGTCAGGAATGTACCTGTAGCGTGGGACCACAATAGCGCACGGTATCTCCTACCTGTGGTAAAATACGAATAAAAGGAGGACGCTTGCTGAGATTTGGCACCTAGCCCTTTCGTTGGAAAAGG
>DWON01009952.1:0-11080 GCA_018251015.1 Phocides pigmalion okeechobee | reverse complement strand
AATTACAGGTACCTAGACCACAGCCTGCAATCGTAAAAAAATCCTGCATCCATACAATTACTCCTTATCTTTTGCATCACTTCAGCAAAACGTGGTTTTTATTATTTAGATATCAATCAAAACTATTAGGATTTATATACGGGTTTACGCATTTAAGTTAACCATTTTGACAATCATAACAAATAGGTACTTGAAGCTATTAAGAACACGTACAATAGTGGGTTCTAATATATATTTGACTAATATTATAACACAAAGATTTTTCGTATCTTTCAAAGGGGTAGTTTCTATAATTTCCAATCTGAGTCAAAAAATCTATGAATTTGATAGCGTAATTTTTGAGGAAGCTCCCTTGCTATCATACATGACAAGCCGCGGAACGCAGCTAGTCAATAACGTAGAAACAAAAGTATAAACGATGCAGTAGTAACATAAAATAATTTCCTCCTAATAGCAATGCAGCATACTACTTACTAGAAAAGTTATCTAAGCTTATGTAAGTCATCGATGTAAGATCTGGTGAGTCTGGTGACCAAGCACCAAACCAGTTAAGGGCATGGACACGCTAGAGCAAGTAAAATTATGTACCTACTTTCTTTCTTTGCAGTGTTATCTAATTATTGTTCGGATATTAACTAATATGAGATAATTTTCTAATACTAATCTCTCAATCGTAACGCTATTTCCGATTCCGCAGCCTTAGATAATGGAATTAACTTTATAATTAGGTCAAATCGAATAAAATCAAAACAAACAACGCACCGCCAAAAACCGTAATTACCTACTATAAAAATCGGATGCCTACAGACAATTTAATGCACGACTCGTTCCTCAAGTTACGTCCAGAAGGCACCTCGACACTTATCTAACTCGTGTAAAACAAAATAAAACTTAATAGTTCTATTTCCTATAGACAGTGGAGTGGTAAATAGGATCTATAAAAAGCGAGCGTGACCGGAGTCCGGCTCCATTATTATGATAGAAAGACCGATAGAGGCTACGCGGGCGCAAATCATTGCATCGAAAACCGCAAAGTAAATAATAAATAGTGTACATATTAATTATATTTTAATGAATAAAACAAAAGTGAAGTTTTAATAGCTTTTAATTTACAAAATTAAATATGTTGGGGATGCATCTTTTCCTTGTAAGTACCCAAATTTATCTAGCTTTTTAGTCTCTAAATATTCTAATATTTATAAATTAACCTTACCTAACAGATACTTACTTTGTAGTTATTTTTATAGGGCTAATTACTTTATGCTATATGTATACGTATGTAATACATATATTGATTCGCATACATATAGTGTTCTCTAAAACGATTTACCTTACGAATTTGGGGTAGGTTATTGACGTTTAAAATAATAATGTTAAGAATCTTTGAATAAAAATATTTTGATATGAAATTTGATGCTTTTTCTGTTATGACAAAAGTAGTAAATTTAGTAGAAGTAAGAATAATATTACCAATTCCAATATAAACTTTATCGCAACACACCTTCGATCATAATGTTTCCTGTTAACACAGGGGTAAAAGAAAACTGTTGTAGCACTATGACAAAAGATTAAATTACTTCGTGGTCTTTTGACTTGTTCAATTTGTTTACTACAGTGTAGTACGTTGCGTTATTATATGCAGTGGGCAACAAGTACAATAATACTTCTAATTATGTACTTACAATACAAATAAATTGGTATTGTTACATTTTATAAATAACAAAGCTGAAAAACATTTTATTTCGGATTTTTTTCATTAACTAAATCTAAAAAGAAATCGAAATTATATAATACTAAAGCTTGTAATGGATCATTTCAAATAATTATTTCGGCCAACGTTTGCAACAGTGGATAAATAACTGGGGCAAAACACATCTAACACGGGAATAAAACCAAAGTCGGCTTAGTACCTGCTTATTAGACATTCCATACGTCCTTAGTAACTTTAATCGTTAAAGTGTGGAAAATATGGGTATGTACGATTATATTTTATTTTTATATTTACTTGAATACGCGTTGATATACATATATCCTATTTTATTAGCATTTTAAAAACTATGTTACTGCTAAAATTGAGCGTTTAGAACTGTAAACTGCAGACGTAATGCACTGCAGTTCCCATATTATAATTTAATAAAAATATTTATGTAGATATATATTGTTGAAGTACAGGACAAATAAGCTGTGTACTTTTATGAAAGAAATAAAAATCACAGTTTGAGCAAAAGTGATCTATGCATTTAAATTATTTTAGATATTTAAATGAGATTTAAGTATACCAAATGTTAAGCCCTTGTTCGTGCTATAATAACGAAGATGTTGTTATTATATTGAATTGAAAGTTCCTAACATTACCAAAACTCCCATTTCAAAATTATAATTCAATATTTTTTTAATATTTATATTCCCTAATTTGTTAATGATTTGTCTTTAAATTAATAAAAATAAGCATTTATATTTGTTATACCTACTTAATATAGACAAATAATTTTCTACTCGAAGAAAGTAAGTTACAAAATTATTACATTTCAAGCTAGGTACTTACTAAATTTGTTTTCTTAGAATTTGTTCAACTCTTACCATACCTCATTAGTCGCACTTTCATTTCAATATCTCTTTGAACAGTTAACTTCATTAAAAATATAATGGTCCATTAAAAGTTCACGTAGAGCCATAATAAATTTACAACACTGTTTTAGTACCTGGTAATTAGTAGTGAGTTACACTGATATTTTATTGCTACAACTGTTTTGTGAAACTAAATCTGTGTAAGCTGCAGGTCTACGTTTAGTTTTAGGGTCCCTTAATCAAATGGATAAAAAAGGAACTCCTATAATTTCGTCACGTCCGCAAGTCCGCATGTCACAGCTCCTTGTTTTTTACAACATTGGGTCTTTCGAAAAGCCTTGCATTTTATTTTTTTTTTTTGTTACACTTGGTCGGAGTTATCAGAAATTGTGATCTTGTACATGATATTTTTTCATTCCCGACATACGTAAACACTATCATTTTTTTATAATTTTACAAAACCATTATATTGCAGTTCCCCCCATAGATGTTCCCAATTACATCTCAGTACCTAGTGTTAATAGTTTCCGTATAAAATTGTTACAAAATATGAACACACGGACTTGATTTCTTTTTGTAATTTGTAATCTTGACGAGTAATAGTATTTTTTTGAAAAGCAAGTAAACGTAAGTTAATTTCATGAACGGATTGATATTGAGTTAATGGAATGAACTCCAGATCAGATCAGGATAGTAAATAGAGATGCAATTTATTACATTCGCCATTTAGTTGAATTGTTTCTTTGTATCAATTTTACCTATGTCCTATTTCTTATTAGTGGATAAAAACCATATTACGATAGCTTCCTTTATTACAATGTATCCAATAAAAATAGTGTATATAGACAGATATAACTTGCGTTACATAAACTTAAGTGGTAATGCACAATGCTTTTTGCATTGTGCATTCTTGTATAATGTTCATCAGAAATAGATTATATAAACCTTGTTCGCGAGTAATATTTATTTACTTACCTACTGCAAATTATGGATATGATCTGAATAAAATTAAAGGATGGCGTTATTCGTAATATAGTAGGCGATAAACATTATTTTAATTCCTAATTGTTTACTTATGATATAGAGCAACAAACCCGTTAATGTTAAGTGTGAACGTGCATGTGTATGTGTGACAAAAGTCCATAAATTAGAAAAAAAAATCTAAAGTTCTCTTAGTCTAAAATCTAAGGTTCAATCATTTTTGGTGTAAGACTATTATTAGTTACCTATCACAAATGAAATATATGAGTCATATATGTACCTATTATATAATATACATATATAATTACCATACGCACATTTTAGACATTTGCCTGAATGGTTGCCACAATGCCGTTCGGGCTTACTATAAATATGGATGTAATACATGTATATGTATGTATGGATGTATAGCAAGTACTATGACATCACATTATTTTTATTGCAAAATAAATTTGATTTTAAGTACTTAATGTTCAACATGGGTTTAATGATTATGATTTTATACTGACATGAAGATATTGTCTTAAGCAGAGGTTCAGAACAGTTAATGCACTGTTATATAAAATAAAATTGTTATTTCTCTGAATGGCCAAAGTAGGTAATGAATAGTCGACATTGATATCTTGCAATGAAGCCGCGCAGTTGTTACAGAGGTATCGTTTGCGATCGCCATTGAAAGCCACGGCTTTCTAGGACAGCCCTAGAAAGTGAATAATGGGTCGGTATCGTTTAACAACCACAGATCTAAGCTACTGGTGAAATATTAACTTTAAAACTACTGTTTAATTTGGTATTAATAGAAATAAACATTATTTATTTCGAAAAAAAGACTTAAACTTTTTGATACTGTAATTTTCAAGACATTAATGCTAGGCTTTGGAAAATATGTTTTATATATTTCTCTTTAAATAAATTCTTAATACCTATGTACCACACTACTTCTAAACAATTGTAGCTTTCATATTTTATTTTTCCTATTTATCAAATATTATTGTATAAGACTGACGACAATCTTAGACGACGGTATTGAGTTTTAAGCACGTAGCTACTTGAGAAACATTTCTAGATATTTATAACTAACATAAATTATAAAGCTAAATATTATTTTAAGCGAATGCTAATATGTCCCATGCAAATCAAAGCAGTATTAGTTTTAAAATTTAGCATCATGCATATTCACAATTTATTTGTAAAGATTCGTGATTGTCTCACATTTCTGTGATAGTCAAAGTTACGTCAAGATACACAGAAAAATATTTGTGTCGTAGTCATTGAATATTAGAACCACTTTTTTCTGATACTGACATACTTTCTTTGATAGAATATTACGTGACTTGATGTAATAGAAAAATTGAGTTCAGTTTTGGGTGATTTTTTGCTTGCTTGCGAGGTTACGGTTCGGCAGAATTTGAGGTTGTTTTTTAAAGTTCTATAATAAGAGGCACGCCTGCGTCGTCTACTTATTAGTTTTTGTCAATAACATTTTATCGTCTTCAACCTTTACTTCTCACTGCTGAGCAAGAGTATCCTTTCAAAATAAAAAAGGCGAAGTCGAAGTACATCAAGCTGGTCAAGAGCCGAACTGGTAGATTTCATACATTTTGGAGAACTCAGGTTTTTCCACGATGATTTCGTCAAGCGTCCAGCCTGACAATTAATTTCTAATGCTGATAGGAATTCGAATTCGAATCTAAGCTAAGGTTATTACTGTTAATTATTTGAATGTTATAGTTAATAAATATTGCTTATTTATGAAATATTTACAGGTCACAACGCTTATTATTTATGTGGCAGCAATAAAAGTTCCGATAGATAAAACGGACACTGACAGAAACGAAACCAAAACTGATTACGTTGAAGAATCTTCTCAAAGACCAATATATTATGAGTCAGACGGAGACCAAGTAGATAGTTATCTTATACTGCCAAATCCTCATCGGCCTGCAGAAGTTCCATCGGACGAGATAGCGAGTATCGTAACACCCGCAACGTACTTATTACCTCCATCGGTGGAGAAGCAATCTGATTATTACAAACCGACAGAATCGGGAGAGCAAACAGACTGGTATCCAATAGTTCCAGCCGCTTCTCCTCTATCCAGAGGTTTATTGCCACCGAGACAATCTGAAGTTGTACCAATTTTAACTATCGATAATCAATCGGAACCAACGTTGGGAACTTTCAGGACTGGCAAAGTATTAAATAAAGAACTTATACCTGTTCCGTCTAGATCTCTTCAACCACCTTTAGAAGATGCTCCAAATGAATATGTAGAAATTATTCCTAACGAAGAAATAAGTTTTCCATTTGCAAATGAGAGAGCACCACCTCGACAAGCAGTTTATCCTTTAACAGTTTGGAATGGACCTGCTATATCCGTTCCAAATAATATTCGGGCGAAACCTTTTGTACAGTTTCCCTACAACATGAGAAAATACAAAAATCCCACAAAATTGTTTCCAAAAAAATATGGGGGATCATTTAAACCTGTACCTATACCTTTGGCACAATTCCCCGACGAATCTTACGTAGAAATCCCAAAAGCAAAACCACTCAAACAATTTATTCCGAAACCAAATTTTGAAACTGAACATATAACACCTTCCGAGGAGAAGAAGATTTATCAATATAAAGAAGCGCAGAATAAACGCAAATTAAAAGGAGAACGAGAAACAGTAACGGTAAAATTACTTGTTAAATAAATAAACAAAATAATTGAAATAAGATTTGAAACTATAATTTTTCAAAATTCATTGCAGACGCAAGAGCCACAAATAAATGAATCAAACGATGATGCACCAGCGCCAGAACAAGAGGCCTCAGCCACTAATTACAGAACTCCATTAAGTATGTTATCTGATAAAAATCACATTATAATAATACTTTTTTAAATCCAACAAACATTTATTATGTAATACGAAGCAATATTACTGTACTAGTCCACGTCATGCAAAATTTAATTAATTGTTAGAAAATAACGTATGTTGTTTTAAACTTACTAGTTTACTGCTGCTCATAAAGACTAGACCTTATAGAAGTACACCTACCTCTTACTATAAATTAGAAATACTCGTTCAAGTTCATTATATCATAGTACAAGCAAAGACAATATCACCACGTTATATATACCAATAATCCAGTGATCCTATATGTAGAGGAAAACGTGAAATAACATTCAATACACATACAAAACCTACTGCTAAACTCACATAGTACGGTTCTAAACGGTTTCGTCATATTAACATATCACAGAGGAGATACAAAATTAGTACCTACCTAATACAAAGGTCCGACGGAGCCATGTAGACATAAACACCTCTACTGCATTCGGCAGTGGAGGATCTTTTATGTGAAAAGAGTAACATGCGACCGACCATACAAGCTATATGGGTTAAATACCCACATATAATGTAAAACAGGACTAAATTTCTATTTGGGTTGCTACTTCCAAGGACTAAGATGTCTTCTATACTGATTATTTTCTTTATGTCTTCATTAATTGGTTTGGTTTTGGCCAGGAAATATATATCCTGCACCCGTAAGGCAAGCTCCGCAGCCACAGCCGGCGCCTTCAAACCACGCTGAAAGTCACAAACCACCGGCAGACGGAGAACGAACAGAGTTCCGCATGCACGGCATGAAGGGACCACACAGCTATCAATTTGGATTTGATACCGGAAAAGGGTAAGGAATATAATTGTCTGCAACTATGTATTTTTGTTACCGATATTTCAGCATTCATGTCAATACTCCAGTGATCCATTGTTATTTTTATTATGAAAAGGAGGAAGCACATGCGTATCTGATGGTAAGTGGTCACTGCTGCCCAAGGATGTCCGCAGTCAAGTCCATATAGAATAGGAGTAATGATTAAAGGCAATAACGCATAAATTGATTTCTACATATTTCCACTAAAACGCAAGAATTGGTTCACATTAGAAATGTGTTTGGTAGGACTGTAGAAGCCTTACGACCTTAGGGTCGTTTATAGCTTCTGTTCTGTTTCTGAAGACGGCTCTATAGATGTAGACAAAGAATTACATATATAACCATCCAGAACAATTCAGGAATCAAGCCGATAACAACTGCACAAATGATATAGATCACTTTGCCCTATGAATTTTGTGTTAGTTGTTTCGTTTTTAATATTATAAAGAGCCCTCGCTATATATTTATAGCTAAACTATTTGAATCCTGAGCTTTATCCGCGTTTAATAGGAATCGTTGTCTTTGTTTGAATACGATTATAATTTGTGTATTAGAACTATTTAACAAAAGCAATCCCACGGTCCATTATTTTAATGCAAGTTTGGGAAACGCACGCAATTCCAATATTACTTACAGGGACAGAAATTATCCGGCTCACTTTATACTTATTTTTATATTATGGCCAAATCTTAAAATATATTTATGAATTGTAGTATATGTATATATTATCCTGATGTACTTATAACATATATTATTGTAAACTTATTACTTGTAAACTAAAATCCTTCTAGTTTATGTGAAATAGTAACAATCATTCATACATCCTCACAAACATTTGCGTTTATTATATTATAGTGGAAAGTAAAATTTAACAATAAATTACTCCAATGATAAAGAAACCGACATATTAAAATATGAATGTTTCAGGAAAAATCGACAATTCCGATACGAAGAACGAGACAACGACGGGCGCGTGAAAGGCCATTACGGATATATGGACAAGCATGGAAAAATTCGTGTGGTCAACTACGACGCAGATCCTGAGCACGGATTCCGAGCAGAAGCGCCCGTTGAGAGCGAATGAAATGCTGTTCAGATTAGGAGTCTCTAAGTAGCGACCTCCACCCAGATGACCGACAAAGATCACTCGAATTTTATATAATACTTTGATTATATGAAAAATCCCTACACATTATTAGTTACAACCGCTTACTATAGAACACGCATCCTATTGAAAGTTGACTACACTTGCGTTGCTACGCGTGATGACAGATGAAAAGCTTTGTAAAGGTAAATTTGCTTTACCACAACTTTTAACACTGCGGCGTTCACATTCCTATGAAGTCAGCGGTACGAGCAGCTCACTAAACTGGAAAAAAAAACTCTTGACTAGAGATGCGCAGACTATTTATACACCTTTTGTGTTCGCCCGTAAGCCATACTGATTTGAATTTACACAGTCGTCGTGTGCAAGAATGGGCTTTACTCAAAGTAAAACACAGCAGTTGTGTTTTCCGCAGTTAAAGTGTTAATCCAGAACTCTGCAGCATCACGAAGCGCATTACCCTAAATTGGTTTGATTATCTACCCTCTTTAAACGACAAGATAACATATGGATAACCCCTCACATACGGATATTTTTTACGCGGGAGGTTATCCATATGTTGCTATACCAAATTAGATGAATAATTTAAAAATCTTTTGAACCATTGAATTATTTGTAAAGAAGAAGAGATCTTTTTCGGTTATTTGGTAATCCCCTTATATAATGTACCCTGTAAATAACTATTGTAAGAATAAAATAGTATTGCCATATTTTCAACAAATGTACATCATGCAACGTAGCGTGTTATACCAACATTAAATTTTACAATCTAATTTCAGATTTCATGATATTTATGAAAAATAGAAAGTTTACGTATATGGACTAAAACTTTATTTATATATTGCATCAGATCCAATTTATCTGGTTTACACAGTAATCTCCGCGTGCTATGAAATCGTATCCAAATATCCTATATTACATGTTTGCAAGCATGTTTCCACTAAGGGATGATAAAACAATAACTAAGCCTATCGTAAACCCGTGATAAACATGAGAGTCGAATGGACCCTACTAAATTAAATGTTTTATATAAAGTAGTATGTATTTTTGTCATTAAAGTAGCAAACGTGCTTGAAACCCACCTAACAGTAAGTGACCGCTGCAGCACATGGACATTAATGAACTCCATATACAACAAGAGTCCCACCTAAAATCTATTCTGGGAATAAAGATGCATATACACAAGACTAACATGAGCTCAGTGGTGGAAAGGACCATTGTAATTTGTGACGGGTATACGTGGTACAAATCAAGCTCAAAACAACCCTCTTAGATTGTTGAATAATATGTATATTACTTTTACCTAAGAACGTAACAATATATTAAAAACTGTACCTCCACATGTTGTTTTCTGACATTTAATTAGTAGTAAGATTGTTAAATATATGTATATTTAAATAAAACTACAATTACAACAATCAATAAAATAGTTTTTAAATTCATCACATTACATCAATATAAAACAGTTAATTAAAAAATATACATATATACTACTATGAATAAAAATGAAATGTATATATATACATAAGTACATTAACATTATTTTCAAAAAACTTACAATTAAAAGTTACCAAATTACTTAATAAAATAACTTTGTACGAAGTTCATATTAACTGGTATAATTATAATTATTACATTAGGTATTTACTATATTGATATGTCATTAAATATTATTCGTTTCTTAAAAAATATAATATATATATATATTAATGCTACAATTCAGAAAGATTATTTAAGGTATGAAAATTTAAGTTGTCTTATTTATTATCTTGCTGAATTGTACATTTCTTTATAGTAGTTTCAATGACTCCTAATAGTGATGAAGCTCCAATTCGGAACAGTTTGGGTGTCAACCACTCTGGACCAAGCTCACTGTGCACCAATACTAACCAATTGACTGCATCTCTTGCCGTTTTAATACCACCAGCAGGCTTAAGTCCCACCTAATAAAAAGAAAATATAAAATAATAATAGAAAAAAAATTACTTACACAGGTAAAGATTAGCATAATTTTGTAAAAGGGGTAGCTACATATTTGAAACATGTATATTTAAAACATCAAATATATGGATTTTAATATTATTAAACACAATAATTTCTAAAATTACTAGTAAAAATAATATTTTTGAATTTGATAGACCATTTATTGATGAAGGTTACACACTAATATAACATCAAGTCATGTTCATATGGAGTTGAGCAATATCTGTAAACAACTAATAATATATTTTTTGGATGATTTGATCAAACATAGAAATATATCGAAATATATAGATAGTATATTTATACTTTTTACTATTTTATAATATGTAATACTCATGAATAAACCACATTAAGATAATTTTTCCATGGGTACTGCACAGTTGTTCTTAAAGTCCATCACAATCCACCAAGAACTGTTTGTCTTAAAAGACTTTCTATATGTATATGTATTAATGTATAAATTTTCTTTATTACTTACCTTAATACCTGTTAAATCATGGTAGTGGCGTATCGCTCTACACATAACTAAGCCAATAGGTAAAGTTGCATTAACTGCTTCTTTTCCCGTAGATGTCTTAATAAAATCTGCGCCTGCTAACATCGAAACCATTGACGCCTTATATACCTGGAAATACACTTTTTCTTATACAGTAGAACTTCGATAACTTAAACACCTCTATAAGTTAAAAAATAATATGTTCCCTTCCCATCGAATCCCAACTCCCTAGACCCTTG
>DWON01009951.1:0-11081 GCA_018251015.1 Phocides pigmalion okeechobee | reverse complement strand
AACTTCTGTTCTATTTGAGATTGGACGTGGTTGTCCATGGACTGCAGTGACCACTTAACACCAGGTGGCCTGCATGCTCGTTTCTTACTCTTTCATAATAAAAAAACATATATTTTTAAATTGATTAATTAAAAGATTTATAGCCTAAAAGGGTATATTAATTTAATAATAAACGAAAATAGCGTATTAAATTTCAAAACAACTGGACTAAATAAAAATAACTTACAAAAAAATATTTTAAATATTTCCATTAAGTTTTGATTTGGGTTTAAAAGAACTACGAGTAACCACTAACTCACAAAACAACTGTAATATGTTCAATGCAACACATAAGTTACAAAATATTTCACTGAAAACAATCATATACATAATTAGGCAACCTTAGTCATTATCTTAAGAATAAAAAAGACTTTATTACCTATGCAATTAGCACATTTACCATAAGATCAATGGTGAAATTTTTATAGTTCGATTGGGAAGGTTGGTTGTTGCGTTTGGTTGCTGACTTACTTACATGTCGAGCAACTTTTAGTCCCTAGAAGAAGCAAAGTATTTGTGATCCACTTGGGTTACTCCTGTTTCCCATAGATTTGGTTACAGTTACGGTATGTACCGGGTACTTAAAGCGAGGCAACCATATCAGTCCTCAGGAATTACGTTTTTGCGTACGACCTCAGACAGATCTTCAGCCTTGTTTGAGGTTGTATGTTGTTTATGCGCTACTTACTACTTAACATCAGGTGACCTTGCTACTGTCACAAGTAAATGTTGACTATCAGTTCAACTGCTTGCCAGTTTACTACTGTATAAATAATAAAAATGCAATTCAACCTCATGCCACTCCGTCGACGATAGCCCAATTCTCACTACATTGGGTTAATACCGGTTTACGTAGCGAGCGCACTAAAACGTACCTACCGCTCGTGTTTTAATTTAGTGGTGACAATAAATTGCCTTTTTGTGTATCCCCTTTTTGTGTCGAGTGTGTTACGTGCTACAATTTTTGTCCTATAAAATTGCTATAAATTTAATACAGTTTGTTTCATCCGTATTGTTGATAATTTTATTTGTGTGTTAGACCTATACCTGTAGTCGACCTATACATGTAAAGACGTACAATTTAGACTGACGCAGTTATTATTGAATTTACAAGGTGGTTTAACAACAGTTCAACCGGGGAGGTACCACGCTCTTAATCTGCTGTAAAGTTGTTCTTATGTTTCGGTTAGAGAGGTGCGGCTGACGGCTTCACTTACCAGCGAGGCGACTGTTTCAGCTCTAAGGAATAGCAACGCACCTACGTACGATATCGGACAGGGCTATAACCTTTGTTTTAAATTCAAGGAACGAATGGTTGAAATGTCTATGAACTGCAGAGACCATTCAAACTCTGTAAAGATGGTAGAGCCATCAGAGCTCGCCCGGGGCGGCACCACCGCCACCCTCATAACCCGCCGTAAAGCAACATGTTCTTCGTGTATTGTATTTCGGTTGGGGAGGTGTGGTTGTCGGATATACATTATTGGCGACGACCATCTTAGTCCTCAAGAGCAGGAACGCATCCGCGTCCATCCTCTGTTCTATTTGAGATTGGAAGTGGTTGTCCATAGGCTGCAGTGACCACTTACCATCAGGTGGCCTGCAAGCCCGTTTCTTACTCTTTCACAATAAAAAAAAGAAAAAAAACACTTTAATATATGACAAAATAGATCAGAATACTTTAGTGCTTTAGAGATTGGTTTATTACTTTATATTTATCTAGACTTCTTTATACTTATATATTTATCTAGTGGCTAGTGGCTACTTTAGTGGCTAGGATACATGAATCCTCACGGGTCAAGGTCACAAATTTTCCAAATTTAAACATAACTGAAAAATACATATTTAGATAATTTAAACCGAAAACTTTCGTAACATACTAAATTAAACAGGCAGGCAAGAGGCGAAATTTCTAAGAGGAGTTCAACTAAGATGGATGACGTCATTTTCCCGTTCATTACCCCATTCATTGCGCGCATGAGCCTCGATACTCTTGAAAGTCAACACGGAATACATAATTCTTTAGAGAGTTTAGCCCTATTTTTTGTAAACTCAACATTGCACATATAAACAACAAAAGAGTAAAAGGAACAGACAAAACTTATTTATGAATTTGATAAATAGTTACTTATAAAGTTTATTTCATGATTTAATAAAAAATACTTCCCCGATTTAAAAATATCACGAATAATAATTGTATTAGTTACATAAATATTGTAACTGAAAAGTAAAAGCGTAACAAATTTCGAATACAAGTGTTTTTTCTTGTTTTTTGATGTAAAAAGAAAACGTTATTAATATATTAAATGAAAACAGTAGGCAAGACGTGAAGATACTAAGAGGAATCCAACTAAGATGGATGACGTCATTTTCCCTTTCATTACCCCATTCATTGCGCGCACGAGCCTCGATGCTCCAAGTCAACGCGGAATACATGATTCTCTTAGAATTCAGCTATTTTTTACCAATGAAACGTTGCTTAAATCTATATTACGTTTCCTAACATCAGTACTATCAACGACTCGTTATATCTTTGTTTATGTTTTTCTGTTAGGCAAACATTAATCGCATTTAATCCAACGCATATATTGTACAGAAATTCTCTGCAACTTTACCTGGAACGTAGGCTATATTTTAAATTCAACTCGATCTTGACGCTCCAACTGCACACTGCCGGTGCACGTGCACTAACCAAACCTTAAGATTTATGTATGTAATGTTCAGAAATACATAAAAGTATTCTTGCAAAAATGTTTCCAATAAATTTTGGATTCCTATGCCTCAGACCTGATGGCGCAAGATATACAATTTATGTAAAAAGTTTAATAAATAGTACAAACTTAAAATATTTCTTAAATTAATTAACATTTAATAAATGTGAATTATGTTAAGTACATGTTAATAATTTAGTATGTGAAGTGGTAATGATGCTTTTGGTAAAAGCACTCAGAGGTTTGTTGTCTTGAGAAATCTCGTTACATGAATCTAGTGAGACGTACAATGCACTTCTAAGTTCTGTAACTACATAAGTTATGGAGATAAGGAAAATATAATTACTTCTGTGCAAATTACGTCATTAAACATAAAAAGGGGATAGGTACGTATTCTTATGGTTATGGTTCAAGCAACAGTTATTTACACAGTATATAATAATAGGAAGATCGAATTATATACATCGGATATTCTTGTTACATATTCAAATAAATTAGGAAAAAGAAAGTCATCTGCGGCTTATTTTGATCCTGTTTAATACTATTAAAGTATATAATATGTTTATTTTCAATGAAATGGTATATCCCCATATGAAGTTACAGATGCGATATTATTGCTGAGGAGTGAAATGGTAACTTTGTATCTTAAGTAAGTGATATAGTGAAAGTTAAGTAAGTCATAGAGCCGAAGACCGGGCTCTGTGGCGCGCCTTGGAAGAGGCCTACGTCCAGCAATGGGCTGATAAGGCCTGAAGAAGAAGAAGTGAGACGCAACCACAACATTTAACCGAAACAAAATTGATTTAAACATAAAACGGTGTTTCCTTACTGGTTGAACCATACAGGTTCTTCCATGTAAGGTTTAAGTATGTCGAAAACAGTAAACAATATGATTTCTGAATGAAACGCAGCACGTGACCGAGAGATGGCAGCACTGTCTCGATGACGTCCAGCTCAGAAGAAAGGTCGTGCTAGGACAGAGCCTAGTGGTGGAGTGCTAATTGTAGTGGAGCTGTGCCGAGGGAAACTAGGACCTGACCATCGTTTTCTTTCAATACTGATTGTGATATTTAAATCGGCGTTATATTTAAATTACAATATGACAAAGTGAAATGTTCATCTGACAAATATTATACTCGTATTAGTATTATAGTAAAGCTGTTATAAAAGATAAACTTCCTCAATATGAAAAAAAAACATCAATATGATGTATTTAGTACTTGTAAATTGATCATTTAGTGTGCAGGGTATCAAGAGAGCCGCTAAGTGTGCCTTTACTCAGTAAGCAGTGAAAAGCCCTCAAAGGCTCAGAGCGAAAGCTATTCCTAATGGATAATCGTGTTAGTGAGAATATTCACATAGGATTGATTTATATGTATTACTACGTATAATGTATAGCTATTTAAAATATTCGTAAGAGAATTTAATAGATAATTTATCGCCTTTCTACGGTATTTGTATTAATTAATACAGACTTTTTAGTATACACATCTCTTCATCATCCATCAGCTGTTGAAACTCCACTGCTAGATCCACGACACGTCTAACTATCAACAAATGAATGCTGTGCCTTTTGGATCCAATGTTCTTTTGTTCTTCTCTCCAGGTCTTAAATTTATATGATCAGAGGATAGCCTGTGCCTTTTTTGCATGCAGGTAGACGTCACTCGAGAAACTTTCTTCGCAGGCGGCTCACCATCACTTCAGCTTATAAAATTTAATAGTTAAATACATATGAGTACAATATGTATTTGTATTTATATTTTTGTATATATGAAACAGACCACATATATAAATTAGGGAATATCAATGTCTCATGCATATTTAATTATTCTTCACAGTCTAATCAAAGATTGCGCTGTGTGCTTTGCTCAGTGAGCGTTAGCCCTCGGAGGTTCAGAATCAAAATCTACCCTCTAAATGTTCATACACTGCGGCTAAATAAATTCGTAGAAGATACTATCTCAAAAAACATATCTACAACTATATTAACTCTGACTCGTAGTACTTACGTTGATCATTTAGTATGAAGGGTATCGAGGGAACAGCTAAGTGTGTCTACTCAGTAAGCGTTGAAGAGCTCTCAAACCGAGAGCTGCCCAGTTTGGGAAATCACGTTACAGGCCGCATCGAGGCTTCTCGCATGGGATTCGTGTAACAGTACACTATCCATGCTTACTTAAGCTTGGTTTTCAGTAGTGGAAGGCTATTCGTCGATGAACTGTACAAATAGGAACTAAATTAGTACCAAAAACACGTGTTACACATTAGGTTGTGTTTTAACGCATTTAAGACAAACAGGAAAAGCTCTTTACGTAATAAATTCAATTATTTCTTAATTCATGCACTCTATGCACCCAATTGATCCAGAAAGAGGAAAATATTTTTGAGTTTACGTATGCATATGTATACCATTTTAATATGTTGTATACGAATCAAAAACAATTGTTGAAAAATACAGTTATGGTATTAAATAAACCTAATTTATAATCTATTCCAAATAAATATGGAATATATTTACATAACGTAATATTATAAAACCTGACTGTTACCTTTTTGGTACGACGTAAAGAGTTTTGTTAAAAAATATTTTATAATCGCCTGGTTTAGCGTTTGTCAGTGTAATTTGAAAGGTGGTAGAGCCGTTAGAGCTCGCCCGGGGCGGCACCACCGCCACCCTCATAACTCGCCGTAAACCAACATATTCTTCATGTCTTGTGTTTCGGTTGGGGAGGTGTGGTTGCCGGATACACATTATTGGAGACGATCATCTTAGTCCTCAAGAATAGGAACGTATCCGCGTCCATCTTTAAATAGAACTTGTGTTCTATTTGAGATTGAACGTGGTTGTCCATGGGCTGCAGAAACCACTTAACATTAGGTGGCCTGCATGCCCGTTTCTTACTCTTATACAATAAAAAAAATAAAAAAATTGTAAGAAATAAATGTACTTACGATGACTGAATATGATAATGATGATGATGAATTACTACGTACGTAACTTATGTTACCACATTCTAGTAAGGTGTAGAGACCTGACGTCCTGAAATACAAACCTATAAAGCTCAATTTAGGAACTTATCTTCCGAAATATAAAATCAATTTAAGTACCATGTTTAATTTGTTTTAAGTATGTATATTGTGGTGAGCAAATAAATTGTGATTTTCAAACTCTATCAATGCCAGCAGGTTTTAAATGAAACATGTAACCTACTCTTAGGTTACGTATAATATTCTGGTGTCAATATCGGGCGTAACATGCTTATGACTGAAGGCCCCTTGAAGTGCACTTAACTTTGCGACGGCCCGTTGATGGCGCAGATCATGATATTACATAGCCTACTATAATCTTACTTTATGATATCCCCTTTATATTTAACTACAGAGCCATTTAAAGAACCATTTAACACGCCACCCGCGAACATTAAACACCACTCAGGAAGATATGGCAACTTTATATCCACAGCGTAACATTCCCGCAAAAGCTATTTGCTGGTATATTTTTCAAACGTAGAATTCAAGGTACACCAATATAAATCGTATACCTACAAATTGCCGAATTCCGTTCAAATTCAAATTCTCCACACACCGTTACATATACGGACGTGACACTCTCCCGTCGATATTATATTAAGATCCTTCCTTTGTTGGCGGAATACTTGTGGAGCATTAAGGTAATAGAGAACTAGCAAATCACGTTACGCCCCAAGCTATTACGGGCTCCTCGTCCCACGCCTAAGTGTATTACCGGCTATTTATCGTGACATTGAGATCACAGGCTCATCAGAGGACACCAATGTCATCAACAAAATGACGGACGATCACTGTATTAGACCTTTACACCCTCTAGTAAACTACTTACGTCTTACTTGGAATATCACTTGTTTACTGATAATGGAGCGTTGACTGCACAAAGAAACCGTAACAGTATATTAAAGATAAGAAAGTCCTTGCTTGTTAAGAAATGTACAGTGAACGTAATTTATTATCATATTTCCTAGAGGACCGGGAGCTATTTATACTGTTATTTTCCTACCGACTCTAGATCAAAATGTCTTGGATAAAGTGAGGGAATTGCGGAATAAATCGTCCGTGCAATGACAGGAATCATAGAACCGTTACGGCGGGCTAGGGGAAAGTTTACATACGTTGTCTATTGGAATGCATTTGACCATTACTCGTATACAATCGCAATGTCTAGCTTCACTTAGGGGAGTTCTGTTAGGATTGCTTTGCTGCTATGTGCTGAAGTATTTTCGCTCCGTTTTTCCTTAGTGCTTACTAAATAGTACGTATTTACTATTACCTAAAAGCTGTCAAGTACGTGTTGGACTACGCACAGTGATGGATTCCAAAATCAGGATAAAATAGTCGAAAAATCCCATTCTCAAATTAAACATGAAATCTAATGAACATCAATTTTTCAAATTCTACTAACTTTTACTAGATTTTTTGCCTTTTAGATCGAAATTAATAGTGGAAATACAATATTGAAGGCTTTAGATGCAAATATCTCCTTCAAAAATTTGATTATATAATAAGAAGAACAAGACTTTGAATCATCTTTGAAATCCACACATGTTACTATTAAGTCACTGTAAAAATACTTTACAGTGTACTTACAATTATTATAAAAGTGGGTGAAAGAAAATTATATGATATCCTTACTCAGTCGTTTGTCGACGGAACCCTAAAAAGTTAATATCTGAAAAATATTTATTTACAGAGCGTGTGCAGACGTGTGACCTACATAAATAGCTCTCAGACATTTGCCTAATACGAATATTATAAGTCATCTTTATTTGATTTAAGGACGGCATACGTCATCGTAGTTTAGTACAAGGAACGCGTCGCTCCGCTTTTGTCTGATCTGTTTAATATACAAACATACATAAGATTTAAGAGGATGTTCATAGGAAATCTTATAATCAATTATATACTTATGATTATTGTTAATTGTAGGACAAGTATTCGTAGCTACTGTTACTGTAGTACTCTACCGCCATTCACGATGCCACGAAGAAGGCTTTTCTAAAATACATTTATATTCCTTTTACGGCTGTCTACGTCATAGACCATATGACTTTATTTATAAGAACAATTAAGCATTTGAAATAATTAATAGTACATTTATTATTAATTTTTAATTAAAAATGGCAAACAATATATTTAATAGCTTACATTGCCACGTAAAGTGCTAAATTTCGGCCACATCTCACCAAGCTTATCAACTGCCGATTTCAAACTTCACGCCAGTCAGATTATTATGAGCAACCTACACAAGTAACTTTCCTTTGACTCAAAAAATTATAATGGAATAGTTTAATACGTTCTGTATTAAGTTTCAATTTGCCCGTAGCACCGTGTTTCTCAATATCAGAAACAATGTAGAACAAGGTTGCACGAAGTCAAGCCAGAAGGCTAGTATTAGCTCTAAAGTAGTTCGAAACTTTACAAGGTGTGTCTGTTAAAGGCAGGTATATAATGCAGGTATTGTATAGAATGCCTAGTCTATGCCAATGCCTAGCCTGCAATCTATACACCACAGTTTTAACTAGGTAAGCCTCGAGGTTTCACCCGCCTTTAGCCTGATTCATTGTGCTATACTACATGCTTGTAACCATGTCTACGTTCTCGTTTTGTATACTTCCTTACCTGAAATTTGCCTGAAAATTGCTTTTAAGTATTGTAGTGTGAAACATAGTCTAAAACGTTATACAGTAAACGAACTATCAAGTTTGGGATTTTTCAGATTTGACTAGCTCCAAAAAATAGAAACAGCTATTATTATCACATTTATTAACCAAACTTTGTTGTCTATAAGTAACAAATGCAAATATAAGGCAAAGTGAAATATCATTTGATTAAATTCAAATCCTAGAGCGTCATATAAATAATCTTTATCTAAATAGTTTTACTTGCCAATTTAATAATAATATAGTTATAATAATATACGTTAATTAATAATAATTTCAATAAAATAATGTTACCTAAATTCTACTTGTAATGAAATTGTCCACCGAGACTGATCAAGGCTCACAGATTTAGAAGGTTCACGCGACAGTGGAGTCAATTCAACTCCTACATTAAACATTGATGACAGGATTTTATAAGAATCCAGGAAAACTGAACGTGTGTAAAATAAATTGTTTAATAGATTATCTAAACACCTCTGGTATTATACAACAGTACAATGTTTAGGCATTTTGTAAAATAGCTGCAGTAAACATTGGCCAATATATTGAGCCTGGATTTAAAGACTTCTGGTATTAGGAAATTTGTAAAATATCTGCAGTAACCAATGGCGGTTATATGTCGACCCTGGATTGAAAGACGCCTGGTATTAGATAATCTGTAGAATATCTGCAAGACAAATTGGCGGTAAAATCTTGACGCTGGACTTAAAGAGGCCGGGTATAAGGCATTCTGTAAAATATCTGCAGCAAACATTGGCGGTAACATATTGACCCTAGGTTTAAAGAGGTCTGATATTAGGCATTCCGTAAAATATCTGCAGTATACATTGGCGGTAACATATCGACCCGTGACTTTAAGCTGAAGACGTCTTACGAGTATAAAAAGGAAGATACGCTCCGGAACAAACAAACGTATTGCACCGTCTTCGCAAGAAAATACGGCTTATGTACATTGGACGTTGATACATCGAGGATGTACCCGGATAATAAACGATTCAATGCGCTGTGAACACAACGGCTTATTGGAGTTTTTGTTCACATATTGCACCTATATGTTTTATACATCGTAATTTGGTATAACTGTACATTTCACCGATATGGCCTCAATTTATCTAAGTTTAATTAGAAAAAATAATTTTGAAAAAATATTATATTTTTTGTTATAATTACTTTCTATCACAAAAATGAAAATCTTAAAACTAATAATTATATCGAATAAAAGTCTAACGTAAACAAACTAAAGGAATTACATGTCCATGTAGCATGGTGACAAGAACGCTAACCGCAATCCCGCGTCAAATAGCGGTCTCAATTCTCTGCGCGAGATATGAACCAGCACTTTTGTCACCGGCGGAATCGATCAAACGTGGAGTATTTTTTGGTGTCGGACCTTTTGATCATTATAAATCATTGTATGTAGATATTTTTAATTTACTTCTTAATATTAAGTACAGCTAACACAGTAACGGTTACTGCTAAGATTACATCCTCCCAATCGGATTCAAATTCCTATCATCGATTTTTAAATTTTTTCATACGTGTTAGAAATAAAACTTGTTTTATCGGTGAAGCAAAAAGTGAGGAAAATGGATGACTACGAATTTCACGAAAAAGGGGATATATTTCGGTGTTTTTATTTCCTTTTCCATTCTTTAAATTCGCATGTTTAAAATCGCAGGTACAGCCAATTTTAAAAAATGACACACTTACTTGTTTATTTTTTTTATGAAAGAGTAAAAAACGGGCATGCAGGCCACCTGATCTTAAGTGGTCACTGCAGCTCATAAACAACCACGTCCAATCTCAAATAGAACAGAAGTTCTATTTATGGATGGACGCGAGTGCGTTCCTACTCTTGAGGACTAAGACGGTCGCCTCAAATAATGTGTATCCGGAAACCACACCTCCCCAACCGAAACACGAGGGTGGCGGTGGTGCCGCCCCAGGCGAGCTCTAACGGCTGAACCACCTTCGAAATTTAGAGAATTAATATTTTATTATGATTAGATGGACATGGTATGAAACGAATATTTGCCTTTTTATATATATTCCTTTTTTTGGCATCAAAAAAACTCAAAATTGTAGATAATTATGTAGTACAATCTGTTTTTTAAGCTTTACCATCGAACAAAATCTTTAGGTATCATTAGGTAGGAATAGCTAGTGGCTAATTTGCTTACAAGATAAAATATAAAATCTTTATTAACATTAGGTATCTTTTTTCTTTACTAGGTTCGTACTACATTAATCCCTCAAATAATGGTAAGGGTATTATCCTATTTCCATAGAAAATTTATTTCCCCCCGCAGGTTCGCAATTACAAGGTAATTTATGTTCTCAGTATTTTTGCTTTATAAGCATTAAGAGTTTCTTAGGCAGATTATACACTACATACTGTAATTATTTAACACTAAATGGCAAAAGTAATTAAGAAAATTACCTTATATAAGGTTTATGAACTTAAAAGTTATAGCAGTACGAGCTCTTCGTCATATGAAGCTTTTAACAGTCTCCTTAATTTCTCTTTGTGAAGTAAATTAAGACATTAAATCGCTTCACAGAGGGTACACGGCGATATATTATGAAACATGAATTCGTTTACTTGTAAGGTACCGAGTTTAAGGACGGTGACGTA
>DWON01009950.1:0-11081 GCA_018251015.1 Phocides pigmalion okeechobee | reverse complement strand
ATTCTGACACACACGATTAGCTGTCTCGTGTGCTCACCATCTTTCTAAAGTTATACTGTGTAATGTTTATTCATCAAAGACTGATTTAAAAAGAGTGCCGAGAGTTTTTTTCCACCGGCTTTTTTCTCCCGGTCTACCTTAGCCTACACGGCGCTCAAAGCCGATGTATTGATTTTACACTTTACCCTTGACGTTCATTTAATTGTATGTAACCTTACAATGAAATAAAATATTTAAATTTGAATTTGAATAGACCTACTACACGGATGTTTCAAGTAATGTAAATATGAATAGATGGATTTATGTAATAATTTTATGTTTTGGAACTATTTGATGGTAATAAAGTCTTCTTTAGTTAGTTGAAGTATAATATTTAAGTAACACCTCCTCCACCTACCCAATATCTCTTGCTGTGGAAACCAGACCTCCGTATACACATTTTCGGGCTTGTTAATCATAGTGGTGTTGCCAATCTTCCACAGCACTGTAAATGGTAACTCTCGGAATGCATCAGACAGTGTTTGCAAGACATTTGGAGATAAATGTTCAGACTCTTGAATGGCTCCTAAACTGAAGTATACGGCGCCGTTGACTGCAGAATCTAATAATGTTCTTAAGTTCTGTAAAATCAATTTTTAGTATAAAGCGTAAGTATTTTTTAAATGTAACTACATGAATTAAACCACGACAAAAAAATCTGTTCTTCAATTATTTTTCTGTCTGTTTGGGCTAACATGGTCATAGAATGGAAATCTCAATATTTCTTTGCATGAAAGTTGGCCATTAACTTACCTCAACTAATTGGAATCCTGGATTAATATGCATTCTATCTACATAAATAATAGCTGGGCTAGAGGGCCTGTTTCCAATTAAAGCCGGATTACTGGCAACAAATAGCATATCTATATCGTACTCAATTTCTTGTAAATCCCTCTTAAAATTAAATAATTTCTTTGCTGCAGCTTCACAAGCAGGCAAATAATAATTATAATACTCATATTTCGTTTGGAAATGACGATTGAACTCCACTAACTTCTGCCAACGACTGATATTTCTATAGTTGAGCGTATTTACATCGGGATACAAAATAGGATGAATTGGTGTCCCTTTAGATTCGTACTGATGTATTTTTCCACTCGAAGCTGTTATAGAAATATGAGGCGCACTATATTTTTCTGCAAGTGCATATAGCACTGGAACATCTGCTTCAGTAATAACGAGATCAAATTTAATATTGGGATTTATGAGTAAAGCAGTCATTTGTTTAGATTTCAGTTGTGCAGTTGCTAATTTAATAGAAAGGTCATTGAGGGCCCGCATGCGTGGATAATAATCATCAGTATTTGTAATTAATCTTTTATATTCCTCCCAAAATGGTGTAGATTCTTCAGCCACACTCAGTTCTACTAGTTTATCAACATCTACAATTTGAAAATGACCTGGATAGGGCGTCATTAGCACAACCGAATGGCCTCTCTGAATAAGAAGGGATACATATCCTCGAAACACCAAGTGGTCAGAAAATGATAAAGAGGAAAACACAGCAAGTATAGATGCACTTTCAACTACAACACAAAATAATAAGATAGGAAAAACTAAAGTGAGTACGTTAAACGCCATTATTTTATTCAATCTTACACTAAACGTGACTAGCCTCTACCAACGTGGTAGTAAGAAAGACTGTCTTCCAGTGGAATCAACAGATCTTCAAACAACTGAATAAATATTGAATCCGATAAATTTATGTAAGACAATGAAGTTGACGACAAGGTCGTCCATTTACCATTATATTAAATGGATAGATAACTAGAAGTAACTTTTAAAACAGCTCTCATTAAATATGTGTATTAAGACTTTACTGTAAATACTTAGGTACATTTAAAATATCCTAAAAATTAATCATGTAAAGGAATTAAGTAATTACCAACCTACCTACATAGATATATTCACAGAGTCTACTAAGATCGGTTTAAAAGTAGAAAACGCGCATCATGATCGGTCATGACGTGGACGATAAATAGTTTCTGTAACCCATGTACCTCCACAATTAATCTCAAAAAGAACTGAAGTCCTATCAGATGCGCTGCTACCCCTGAGGACTAAAATGGCCGCACTTGTAAGTTTATCCGAAACGCGTATTTTTCTATCCGAAACACAAGAGTTGCTTCATAGAGGATTATGATACCAGTGATACCTTCCAATTGAGCTATAATTCTGTTACTTATCACATGAATAAGATAAATGCAGGAACTATTTACTAGAAGATAAGACAGAATTAGAGAGCTTAGAGAGATAGGAACCTAATATCTTATTCTTATTTTGTCTATCGTTCAAAGTTACGTTGCTTAGCAACTCGCCCATAACAATACTTTCCGATACAATGTTTGTTACAGTTAGTGTCAATGTGTCATTTAACTACGTTGGGTTACTCATTTCTCCGATTACATTTTACAAACATTTTAATACAGAAATGGACAATAATGTTACGAACTACTCAGTAGTTGGGCGAATAGGTGAAGGCGCTCACGGACTTGTATTTAAAGCTAAACATCTGCCGACAGGACGTGAAGTGGCTCTAAAGAAAATCCTGATTAAAAACATCGAAGATGGCATACCCATTAACGTTATGAGAGAAATTAAAGCACTGCAATTACTGCGCTGTAAATATGTTAGTATTTGGACTAAGTTACTTTCTACTAAGTATATCAGTTAAAAATAACACAAGCGGATGGAATTCTATAGGTAGGTTCTATATGTAGGTTTTGTGGACTTCAATTAGAAAATGAGCCTTCAGATCACAAAATGGTAAGTGGCCGTTACCACCCATGTACATAAATAATTCGAAAAAGATACCGAAAGAGTCGGAAACTACACAATTTTAACAAAATGCAACAACTGTATGACGCTGCAAATGTGTGAGGATTTGAGTGGTTTTATTTTATTTTAAGAAGGAACGAGCCTCGCAAATATAACTTCATTCCAACCATGCATCAGATGTTTGCGATGCTTTCTTAAAAATATTCCAGTACCTATTCCTGTAAGTTTAATTTCGATTTATATACCGTATATCTTTACGCACCTGTGATTTGCTTTAGCGATGATGAAAACATCGTGAACAAGCCTTCCTACATATCAAAGTTGTTTCTCAACATTGTATCAAGAATCTATCCGCACAAGCCCAATACCGCAAGCTATGGCTTAAAACCTTTTTTTTCATTTTGAAGAACTTTGGGTCTAGTTGTGGGAAATTCACGGTTTGATGATAATAATGTTATTTCAGATAATAAAACTCTACGACATGTTTCCCCGAGGCATGAGCCTAGTATTGGTCCTGGAGTACATGTGTTCGGGGTTATGGGAGATGCTTCATCATAATCAACAAGAACTCACACTGCCGAGGGTCAAGACATACGCTCAAATGTTGTTGAAAGGAACTCGATACATGCATGCCCATTATGTTATGCACAGGGTAATCAAAAATACCATTTTTGTCTTCATTAACTAGTTCCCTACGGTTTGATGTAAAAACGCGTCAACAGGTTTCTACTGGTGCGGCACTCTGTTGAGGCAGTTATCGACACTTTTACTTGTGTAAAATTCACTTAGATATGTAATTCACAATTAAATTGAAATAAAAAAAATACTAAGCATGAGTCGATCCCATCTAAACCCTTAATAATTTTATTTCAGGTTTACTTTTTAATTTTTTACATCTACTTATCTGTTCATTTCTAATTTGCAAGCAATATACTGGGTAGATATTTCGGCAAAACTGTACATTAGAAACTTATCGTTTACCTTACATAATACTGCAGGACTTGAAGCCAGCGAATTTGCTGATAAATCATGAGGGAATATTAAAGATAGCAGATTTGGGTCTAGCGCGCCTTTACTGGCCTGATGGAGGAAGGCCTTACTCGCACCAAGTAGCTACGCGGTAAGTATTTTATTAAGATTTATGTGCCCATTATAAGCCCGACGAAATTAATTTATCATGAATGTTCTAATTGCACCAACCAAATGCTAAATATTATTTTTTATTGCGAAAGAGTAAGACACGGGCATGCAGGCCACCTGGTGTTACGTGGTCTCTGCAGCCCATGGACAACCACGTCCAATCTCAATAGAACAGAAGTTCTATTTAAAGATGGACGCGAATGCGTTCCTACTCTTGAGGACTAAGATGGTCGCTTCCAATAATGTGTATCCGGCAACCATACCTCCACAATCGAAACACAATACATGAAGAACATGTTGCTTTACGGCGGGTTATGAGGGTGGCGGTGGTACCGCCCCGGACGAGCTTTAACGGCTCTACCACCTTTCGTTACCTGCATTATGTTGTTTGGCAACAGACATTCGAGATAAAATGCAATGTACTTAAAAGTGATTGAAAAGAGGTAATATATATTTATATATAATATATTTGTATACTTACCAGGTGTCTTTCTAGGCACTTTTTACTTTTCCTATACTTTAAACAAAATTCACAAATATATATACACGGTAAATTCACCATTTCCTGAAACATAAATAATTTATGTTAATAATAATTATGTAGCTGTATATTAAAAGGCACATTTTCTTCTTAACTGTATTTTTTATGTTTCCAAACAGATAATTCGAATTAATTGCATTGGAATTACCTGTAATCCGCTTTGATTCACACTTCACAATTATTGAGATAAAATTCTATTAAGAGATGTGTGGGTTTACCGTTGTACGCAAATTTTTATATTCAGTATAAAACAGGGATTGTTAATATTTATACTGTGATTTATCTGTTGTCTATTGGACAATGTTAATCAGTAACATCCTCCACAATCCACATCAAGTAACATGGTGGACATTATTCCAAGGGTGTCCCTGTTCTAGGAAGAACTGTGTCCAGCATTGGAAAACACATACTTTCTAATGTGAAAGAAAAATAAGCATCTGGTCTACCTGATATCACTATGTGTAACCAACTCCATATAGAACAAGAATTGCACTTGAAGTCAATCACAGCTATGTTGGTATTCCTGAAGACTAATTTTTTTTTGTTGGAATAATAGTAAACGAGCGTGCAGGCCGTCCGATGTTAAATGGTCTCTGCAGCCCATGAACATCTAAGTACAACCTCAAAGAAGATTAAAACCCTGTCCGACGTTGTGCACATTGCTACTTCTGAAGATTAAGATAATGGCCTCTACAGAAGCGCAAAAATCGCTTGTCGCAAGAAACGGATGGTGCAATGCTACCTCTGCGTTCCAATTATACAGTTTCTACTGCATTAGAAAATATTTTTTGTTTTTTTTTTCTTTTTTTTTCATTTTGTTACGTTAGGAAAATATGATACGACATTGCACATCATCTAATGTTAAATGATCTCTGCATACGTATGCCGTCTATGTCGTAACTCAAACAGGACTAAAGGCATGCTTCACACCGTGCAGAGATGCGTTAGTACATTTGACGGTTAAAATTGCCTCGCTTGTGAGTGTAACATCTTAAACGTGGAGTATGAGGGCAGTGGCGGATTACGGGCCACTTTGTAAACTCGCCACCTCGTTGGTTACAAATGGTTACCTGTGGATATGGCGCGAAGTACCAAGGCCGTATTCTGTGCTTCCCCAGCTCTATCATCTCTATGTTCTTCATCCTGGTGACCAGGTCGTCGTGGCCATGGGCTACCAGGCTGCCCGACTGTCGTGGCCGCGCAGTGGGCGTCGCTGTCCCACTTGCGGCCGTCTCGCCACTGTCGAGCGAGTCTTGTAATGGTAGAGGCTCCGACTGGAAAGTATTTTTTGAGAATCTAGTATTAACGAGGCGAAATTGAATCGCTTCTATGTGTTCTAAAATAAAATAAATAAATTATATTAATTACGTCTACGACATAATTCGGGCCTTGTCTAAGGAATAATTTTCATTTATTGCGGAAAAAAACATTTTTAGATGTTAAAATTTGCAGAACGGACATTCATATATCGGTTAGGGGTCTAATTCTGAGGATAAAAACGGAATGTTTGAAAAAGTGAATTAGTCTTATATTTTTCTTCGATCCAGAACATAGTAATGCTTCAGTTACCATATCGTAGATATAAATTTGCATGTATCGCCAAAAAGCAGACATAAAAAAGTTGTACCACTTCTAAACTAGCTCCCTTAGTAATAAAAAGCGTTACGTAAAAACACATTTAAAGCCTATTTCTATCCTTCTCCATCCATCAAAGATATAAATGTTAGAAAGTACCAGGAACGTTGTGTAACTAAACACTTGTTAATTCTTTTTATGATATAAGTATGTAGGCAGATACCTAATACAAAAATCACAAACCTCACTCTCCAACGAATTGGCTTTCCGTTTCCTATTCATCTTCTTCTGCAGCGCTGCCACGAGGACCGCGCCGCCATTGACGAGCGATGACGAGTCATTGACGAGGGTGGGACTAGCTGGCCGGGAGACCAGTTGACGAGGCTCGACGATTGGAGCTTCAAGGCATGTGGGGAAACTTATTTTATTAAACGGTATAGATGTTGACAGTCGTTATAACTATAATTCGGTTAAAAAGTGTAATCGTCGCCCTTATAAATCGTCGTGAAGGAAATTTTGTGTTTCGGTTAGAGTAATGAAGTTGTCGGGTATAGTTACAAGCGAGGTGACAATGAGTATGAAAATGTACACAGGACGTCGATACTGTCTGTGTCGATGATTATGGACTGCAGGGAGTTTTTAATGTAACGACCTGCACACTCGTTTGTTATTATTCCAGCATAGACTATAGAAGAAGCAAATGGGCAGGAAGCCCATTTAAATGGTCATTCTTGTTATTAACATCTGTACCAACCTTTCAGAAGGACAGGTCCTGTCTTAAATTAATCATAAATTTCTCAGCTACTATTAAAGACTAAAAGATATGTCGAAAAATTAATGTAATGACAATGTTTATTTATTGTATTTTATTCATTATTTTACGACTAAAGTAGAAATATAAGTATACTAATACTAAAAGTGCAAAACTAAAAATTGTAAATATATACCATATAGATTATTATGTAGATTCCTGTATCATTTGAAATATGCAATAGAATATCATATATAGAATTATTAATAAAGAAAAGTTTAATTACTACATACGGTATATATTTTGATACCATTGTTTGCTTATATAACACCACTAATCTGCATTGGAGAAGTGTTATAAAATTTGGTCAAGATTTCCCACAATCAGTAGGAGCTGGACATGGACAAATTAACCATACTAAACATATCAATTATGAACAATGAACTTTTGTTAGTCTGGAAATAAATAATACCTTTGATACGCTTCATTTTTAGGTAACCGTTTCTAAGTAAATAGATAACAAGTAATGTTTTAAGACTTTCATGAACATGCTACAAATAAATGATGTACCTACAAATACAAAGACATATGTTCATGTATAAAAATAATCCTAATATTGATTAAACCTAATACCTTTAATTTGTACATGTCAAATATTTTTAATAAAACTATTAATAAAGTAGTAAACATTTGTACACACAGTATAAACAAGTCTTGAAAACGTACCAGGTGCGATTTTTTGTGCGGAACCATTGAGTGCATTGTTACTAGGGAGTTTTTCGGGTAATTTGATGCTTGTTTGGCTCACACTATTCTCTCTATTGCTAGTGCTAACAGACTTCTGCGGTTCAGTGCAGACACTATCATCTGCAGACAAAATATACATTTTAGACACATAAAAGTAAAGCTTACGAAATTTCATATATTCATTTACATGTAACATAAAATCATAAAATCTACACACACTTAATAAGTACAAAATACTTTGCTCTATGAGTACTATTGCTTTCTTAAGTAACATATAAATTGAAAAATATGAAATATTGGTAAAATTGTAATTTCATACATACATGCAAATTTAATAGATAATCATACATGGGTGGTGTATAGAAACTTTTTGAATCAAGAAATAAAGTAAATTACGAGCAATGTGTCAGATCGTTGGATCTTTTTTCTTTCGGATATACAAGGACATGGATATTAAGCATCACATCACTAGTACAGGCAATCCTTGTATCTCACAACATTTTTTTATTTTATAATCAGGGATATTGGACATCACAAGATCTCCGTGTTTTAGTTTTAATGTGAGTTACAAGAATACATTAGCTCTATTGTTTTATATTATATATAGCATACAGTTGGAAAAAATTGTTTAATATCTACAACTCTATCAACTTTATATGCATCCACAATAATGATAAGTATTGTGGATGCATATAAAGTTGAGTACATATCAGGGAGAGAAATCAATAGACAAATATCATTGAGATATTATTATTAGCTGCAATATTAATGTAACGATCCATATGTAAAATTTTAATGGGATTATTAGAAACACTTAATTTCAATATCAACTTTTTGAGCTAAATAGCAGATATTTCCAGCTTCAAACCACTTAATTTACAGTTGCAAATCTCTTACTTTACAGGAGATATAAAAACTAAAACAGGCAATCTTAGCCAGCCCGATGTATTCATTTTACGTTGTATCCTTGATATTCAATGTATTTAAATACACGTGTGTGTGTGTATTTAAAAACAAGTGTATTTAAATACCTTACAATGAAATAAAATACTTGAATTTGAAATTTTGAATTTAAACAAAAAAATGTGTTTGCATTTTACCTTACATACTCCAGATTTTTTGATAATAGGAAAATATGATATACCTATAAATATGAATCATCTATTAATTGGAAAAAATAAGACAAAAACATGTTTTATCCATACACCCTTAACATATGAGCCCATATTATCAATAAAAGTAAATACCAAAACAGACATGCAGCAGATATATAGCAAGATAATATATAAGAAACATTTAAAGAAAAATAAAACTTGAATTAACTCATAGTTGTCAGTTGACATCACTTGCCATACACTATAGTATAACTATAAGCATAATGGAATTTAAAAAGATTTTTTAAATATCATACTTCACTAACCAAAACTAACAATGACTACTTCATATTAACATAAAATGGTAACAAACATAGAGAATATGCATTTCTTTAAACAAAAGTGGAAATGTTTTTTGTCTTGTGATGTTTGGAAACACATTTTTTACAATAAGGGAGCACTGTGATTTAATATAAAAGACATTTTTTTTATTTAAATGTGTCCATAATCATACATATTCTCTATGTTTGTGTAAAAAAAATGCCATCTACTTGCAAAATATATAATTGTAATATGAAAAATCTGTTTTACTCATCACAGAAGCTAAACTAATAGCAAAAACACACATACTAAGAAAATGAGGCATTATTCCACCTCCTGAACCAATGTGAGTTTTCTTTGGTGTGGTTGTTCCACCAGTTACCGCTCCATCCCGTCTCGGGAATTGAACTTTCCGAGTATCCAGCCATGATTCACCAACCCACTCATCTAACCGTTTGTTAACTGAAACAAATCATGTTTATATGCTACGAGATGAAGATAAGTTCTGCAATACACAAAACAAATTTGTGCTTTCCAAAAATCAACGAACTTTCTTAACTATTTAAAATATATAAGAAAATTAGACTTAATTGTACTGTATTATATTAAGAATACTATGCAGCTATATCTATAAAAGTTTCTCACTAATAACATTCTGACAATAATTTTATAGTAAAACTATAAAGTTGAAGTAAGAATAGTGTGTTATTATTGTGAAGCACAAAATATAATTAAATTTGACAATGTACATACAGTCCACATAATGTACATAATATCCTCTCTTTCCTCGTATTTCTTTAATACTTATAATTTCTGCCAGGGGCCAGTCGTCACCTCCTTGCATTCGTACTGGCAGTCTACAACCCTCGACCAACGACGCCTATACAAAACATGAAAATGAATGAATACATTTTTGAGACAAGTAACCACAAAACTTATCACATAAATAAAATAAATACCGCAGAATCACAAAAAGTTGTAATTTCATCTTCATTTTCGTTCATTATGATAAATAAACATAAAAATTTGTACAAAAATTAGCAGAGCTTGTCATTTGACACACAAAATGTCTGCTTGACAGTTTGATTTTTGACAGTTGACTTTGATTGGTAGTACTTGTTATTATATTTACTTTGAAGCAAAGATTAATAAAAGTCATAGCGGAAATGTTCATATTCGTACTGTAATAAGACAGAGCGAATATTCTGACTACGTGTGGTATTAAAAAAACTGAATATTTATGCCTTGGAATTTATTACATTTAATTTCTAATTTTTGCTAATAGTAGGAGTAAGGGCAACATTTAAAAATTAAAAAAATCCTGAGTCTACGGTACTTTCTGTTTCTGCTCTATGCCCTAATTCTAACCTAAAAATATTACAAAAGTACAAATTAATTTGAGTTTCAGAAATAAAAAATAATATTTTTTTCGAAGTCGAATTCAAAGCTACACTTTTTCTACTTAATCTTCAAATATTTGTTATAAAAAACTTTTCAAAGAATTTCTGATTAGTATTAAATTGTAAAAATGTCTGTTCCTGAAATGAGCGAAGCTGATCAAATCAAAACTGTAAGAGTATTTATAATAAACTATCGACGAAGCCGTGGTTGCGCCATGGGAACATGCTTCTAACATTGTATTATAATTTTCAGTTCAAAGATTTCCTTGTCCAGTACAATAGACTATCAGAGTTATGTTTTAATGACTGCGTTCATGATTTTACATCTAGAACTCTTAGGACTGCAGAGGTAAGAATCTCATGAATTAAAAAACATGAGTTTTACTATTTACATAGCCAGTATATGTAATTTATTTATTTAGAAAAAATAGATACAGTATATTTGTCAGTTTTGAAAAATAATATATAATATATTTGGAACCATAATGGATGTCTAAATACCTTCGGAGTAGACCAAACCTACTCTAAAGATATTAATACTAGTATTGTAAAGGTGGTAGAGCCCTTAGAGCTCGCCTGGGGCGACACCACTGCCACTCTCATAACCCGCCGTAAAGTAACATGTTCTTCATGTATTGTGTTTCGGTTGGGGAGGTGTGGTTGCCTGATACACATTATTGGAGGCGACCATCTTA
>DWON01009949.1:0-11081 GCA_018251015.1 Phocides pigmalion okeechobee | reverse complement strand
GTCCAATCTCTAATAGAACAGAAGTTCTATTTAAGAATGGACGCGGATGCGTTCCTACTCTTGAGGACTAAGATGGTAGCTTCCAATAATGTGTATCTGGCAACCACACGTCCCCAACCGAAACACAATACATGAAGAACATGTTGCTTTAGGGCGAGTTTTAAGGATGGCGGTGGTGCCGCCCCGGGCGAGCTCTGACGGCTCTACCACCTTTACGTTTCATCTGATCTAAAGTTAAATAGTCACCGCATCTCATTCACATTGAAAGACTACCTCAAACGAGTGTCCTATCGGAAGTTGTACATGCGTTCCCACATCTGAGATAATCGCCTCGTTTGTAAGTGTAAAATGATACATTTTACCACTTTGCAGTTACTATATATTATATTTACCGAATTTAAAATCTAATTATACAGTAGATTCCAATTTTTCATAGATGGAAGAACTATACTTCCATCACCGCCCTCATAATCCGCCGTAAAGCATTACTTGTGTTTCGGTTGAGGTGCAATTGCCAGCTCCACTTTGAAGCGAAGCGACCATCTTATTCCTCAGAAGTAGCAACGCATGTACGTTCGAGATTTCGAGAGTTCGATAGGATTTCAATAGTGCTGTGGTTGTACGTTGATGTCTATGGGCTGCGACGATTTAATATTAAGTGGTTTGCATGCTCGTTTGTTAGTCTTCTCACATAAAACAGAAAGTTAGGTTAAGGACGGTCAAACATGAGTAATTAAACAGAATCTTCAAGCCCTTAATAAGAAGTGTACAAACAACTATGTCTAAAAATAACTTATCAAAACTAGATCATGCCTGAGGTTATCGATTACGTCATGTATTCAGTAAAACCTTCAGTTGGAGTCGAAGTTCATAACATAACAATAAGTTTCATAACAATCAAGTTTAGGTACACATGTGTGTTATACCTAAATCTATATATAGCACATTACTCTCTTTATAAATAAGATATATACACACAGACACACACACACACACACACACACACACATACACACATATATACAAGTACATGTGTGCGCCCTCAAAATCCGCAGAAAGCATTACTTGTGTTTCGGTTGGAGAGAGGCGACCATCTAAGTCCTCAGGAGTAGCAACAAATCTACGTTCGAATAAGGCGACTGACAGAATTAAAAATCAACGCACAGCCAAAACCGCTGAACTTAGATTGAACTTTTACAAATAAGTTCATTACATCTCCGAAATAAGCAAAAAAATGAATTTTAAGAAATCCCATCCTTAAGAGCATAAAATAGGGAAAGGTTGAATGAAATTTCGTAATATCGACTGTATACGAGCGAAATCGCAGACAAATCTTATACTTTATATACGTAAGACATTATTGCTTAGGACAGACAGGTTAGTGACCGTTCGATTAGGATGCTGTTTCGGCAGTACGACAGAGAAGGATTCTACAAATAATAAAAATATATTTTTGAAGCGTCAAAATTTTATGTACATCGTAAATAATTGATGCAGTGTGTCTCCCAACCAGGTGGACCGACGACCTGATAAGGATAGTGAGTAACCGCTGGATACAGACACAGAAGCGGTCAGAGTGGCGGCACCTTGGAGTCACCTCTCTCCAGCAGCGGACGCGTAGCGGCTGATGGATGTATGTTTTGGAGTTTCTTTCGTCGCCTCTTCTCCAAAATACCTTACGAGTCAATGGCTTATTGACGCTTACAAAGAATCTACGTTGAAAAATATTTTAAAACTATTTTTTATTTTGATTTTAATTTTAATTTTTGATGTAAATAATTGACAATGTAAACCATTTTTTTATGGAATAGGTATTTAAGATTAACTATTTTTTATTGTCGATATTTCGACCTAATTACATGGTTCGTGGTTACGGTTAAACTCAACTTAAAGCAACATCGGAAGCGGTCAGAACTTGGATGGGTGACCGTTTCACAAAAAAAAAGAAATTAAGCTGAAGCTTATTGTAACTGATTAAAAATGTATATATTACATGATAAGTACAAACACGCGTGATCGTCAAGAGTAGCAAACGTACGTGCAGGCTAGATATTGTTAAGTCACCGCTGCAGCCCATAGAAACCTACAGGTATCATTACAAAACTAAAGTCTTAACTGTTGTACGTAGATGCTACGACAAAAGACTAAAATTGACGCCTTGCTTGTAGCCGGCAACGGATCCACTCCATCCCAAAACGATAATTGATTCACGGTGGATCATGGAAGCAGTACCAATAGTCGAACTATGGTTTTATGGTTGTTTCAAACAATCGTCAAAAATCGTCAACAAACAATCGTCAAAATTCATGACTTTGAATAAACAAATAGTTTAATTATTTTATGTATTGTATGTATGTATTCTTCTGGGCTCGGCGGAACGGTGTCGAGGGCTGGAGATGCGGCGGAGGCTACAGAAGAAGCCAAGCGGCGTAAATATGTCTCACTAAACAGTGATTACGTATTAGTTCCGCTTGGCATTGAAACTTTTGACCCGTGGGTGCTAAAAAATTTTTCAAACAAATAGTATCACGTTTGATCGACGCTGCCGGTGACGAGGGCTGGTTCAAATCTCGCGCAGAGAATTGCGATTGGTATTCAACGCGAGAATGCAACTAGTGTTCTAGTGGCACGGACTCCCTTTAGACTGTTTAGGTTAGGCTTTTATAATTAGTTTTAAGATTTTCATCATTGTAAATAAACGTTAATTTTTATGTATTTAATATCACACGTCACAAATGCAATTTACATTGTTTAACAAATTTTGTACATCATCATCATCGTCATCATCATCACCTCAGCCTTTTCGCGTCCACTGCTGGACTCTCTAGCGCGACCTATTCCGTGCGGCCCGCGTCCAACGAACTCGTCCTTCCATCTAGTGGGGGGTCGTCCTAAACTGCGCAATTTTGAATCAGAATGAATTTTTTCCAGAATTTTGTACATGCGATAACTTAATATAAGATTAAAGGAACGAAATGCGTCTCTGTCGTGAAAACGGAAAGTTCATTTACTTCAGGGCTGTCTGAAATAAAATTCAGTTTCCTTCGAGTGCATTCACCTGTCGCTGGGGTTAGGGTGAGTAGACTTGGTACCGAAATGTTTTTGTTCTGTCCTTTTTATGACGGCAAAGATTAAGTAAGAAAAAGAGTGAGTAAGCAAAGAATAAGAGTGAGTGGAGTAAGAGTAGCAAACAAGTATGCAAACCACCTGATGTTAAGTAGTCGCAGCCCATAGATATTCATATACTACCACTAACATTACCGAAATCCTATTTGATAGAATATTTTTTCTTAATAGAAGTGCATATCTCTTTGGAGTAGGTTTCATAGTAACATGAAGCCTGATGAATGTAAACGTTAATTGCAGCTTTTGCGAGCAACAGTCACTTACGAACGCATTTTTATGAGTCTCAAAACATTCAAATCTTTCCGAAGGCTGTTTGGCTGGGTATGGGTCACTATTTTGAGGTCTTTAGTGTTTAATTTTTTCATAAATCTTATTTTATTTGTATTAAATGAGTTTATTTTTTCACAATACCCAAAATATATTTTTATTTATTTATTTTAGGCGCAAATAGAAGATAGAATACAATGAAGAATATTTTTTGGCTTCCAATTAAACAGAACTTATGTACTACCACGAGGAGGTTTTGGATCTTTAGATTAACAATATAAATTCAAAATAATGATTAGTAATAAATACAATGTAAACAATATTTTACATTTATTTACACCAAAACTTGTAATGAAGTCTTAGTAATAGTATTTCGTAGACTAACATTGAAAGTTTACATTTTCATGGCGCAATACAAAGAAACCTTAGGTAAGACATAATACTTATATAGATTACTCGTAGCGCGTCTACGCGGTCGTTGACCCGCCGAAATATCGTAGCGTAGGGCGTCGTGGCGAGCAACGACCTCTCGTAGACGGCCTAATTGTGTAGGTCAAGTGACTACGAATTATTGACTAGGTTTTGCTCGCGACTTTGTCTTTTATTTTTATGTGAGTAAAAGTTAGTTTTAAAGGTGGGAGAACTGTAGTCGACCGGGGAGGTACCACCGTCGCCCTCATAATCCGCCGTATAGCATTTCTTGTGTTTCGGTTGGAGAGGTGCGGTTGTCGGCTACACTTTGACGCGAGGCGAACATCTTAGTCCTCAGTAAGAGCAACGCATCTACATTGAGCGCAGATAGGATTTCGGTCGTTTTTTTTTATTGTGAAAGAGTAAGAATCGGGCATGCAGGCCACCTGATGGTAAGTGGTCACTGCAGCCCATGGACAGCCGCGTCCAATCTCCAATAGAACAGAAGTTCTATTTAAGGATGGAAGCGGATGCGTTCTTACTCTTGAGGTCTGAGATGGTCGTGTTTGTGGTTGTACGTAGACGTCTATGGGCTCCGAATACTTAACATCGGGTAGCTTGCATGCTCGTGTATTACTCTTCTCACATAAAAAACTAGCTACGCTACCTGATTAAGTAAAAGTAGTCGTGCAACCTTAGGATTTATTCCATAGGCTGCAGACTACGACCGGCTTAAGACCGAGCCTAGGTCTTATCTGAGGTCGTGGACTCATTGCTATTTCTAAGTACTAAGTAACTCGCCTCACTTTGAAGTGTAGTTGGCAACTACACGCCAACTAGAACACACGAGATGCTTCATGGCGGATTATCAGATCATAAGAATTACTTCGTGACGGATTTTTTTTCGTGTGTAAGATTGTATATTGGTAACCGAATTCGTAGTCAAACGGGGGTAGGACTCACAGCGGATTTGATAGATCTTTTGTGGATTTCAAAGGTTTTAGTGATAGAATATTGGTGGTAGAAGTTTTAGTATTATACAACAAACTGCCTAAAACTGTAAAATGCGACTTCACTAAGCATTTTTAAGAAAAGGTTGCGTGAACATATTTCAAAAGACGATAAATATTACAACTAACAATAAATTTTATTTTATTTAATAAAAACTCGTCTGTACATTTTAAATCGCATGTTACCTTTAACCAGCGCAATTTGTTCACTCTTTTTATATATCTACCCGCACCGGGATTATTAATTTTGTTGTACATAACTATAAGTTATTGTTCTCATGTAAGTGACAATTGTCTTTATGGGAAATAAAGATCTTTAAACCTATGCTTCTATGAATAGAATGTCGCTCACTCTGTTCATTTAACGCTTTCCCTGCGGCTACAACACTGCTATGTAATTTTGAGCGCGTCCGTACACACCTATGTTGTACGGACAAATTTGTATGGGTGACGACCGAACAAAAGTGCTGTTTATACGTGGGCGCTACAAAACTGTGGTCGGACATTACGTCTGAGTATTAGTAGATGATACACACATGCTAAAAATGCAATATTTCAATAATTTGTCGGCGTATCTTGAGTCTAATCAAATAAGCCCCAGTTTAGGACCGCTTCCCGCAATAGTGACCCAATCATATACATATGCCCGCGCCGCAGTCAAAAGATAAAATTAAATATGAAGAACGTGGTTGACAGCTTTGTGGAGAGCTGAACATTAACTGTCAGGTCAGCAGTGACGATACATGAAATATCTTTGTTTTTCGTGCAAGTGGGATATTAGAGCACAAGAAAAGCATTGCGTTCAGAAACAAATCTCAAACTTGCAACCAAGAATATTGATCCTATAAAATTTTAAAATAAACGCTTTTTCCTTTTCGATAAAAACCTGATGTGATAGAGTAGTTATATAGGTATTTTTGTGTTCAAAATACTATAAATCAGTGCTATTTCTCACTCAAATCAAAACAATGTTCAAAAAGTTTTCATTTGTCGGCCGGTGCAATAAAGAAATAAGCGATTGTTAGTGAACGGAAGTAGTTAGCTATCCTGAATAGGACGAATTAGTTATAGACGAGGTTACCAAATTCTTCGAGTTCAAATAAGTAGGAATAGAGTACAATGAACTGAACGAACTTCTTGTTTTGTTTTGATATAAGAGACGGATCGATTTCATGGAGAAGGCCGAGTGAAAGGATTTAATAAAATTAAAAGAAAATAAAGTAACAATTAAAACCATTTATGTAAGATATATATATAGAAAGTTCACTTTCTTTGACAAATCTAAAGATAAGAATAGGTTTTAAAGAACATTAAGAGGAAGAGTTGGAATTGGAACGAGATATAGCTTCTTATGATACACAACTAAATATATTGCCAAGTAAGAAAGGAAGGACCTGAAATGTACTAAAAGGGTAGCAAATTCTCAATTTCCATTAATAAAGACGTACAAAAGAAGCTACAAGCTACATGTATAAATTGCTAGACTTTTGACGGAAGTTTTTATTTCAGACTTTCCAAAAGAATTTTGTTTAACGTTGCTTTGTTTTAATTTCCAGCTTGTGTCAAAAGAAAAATCTGTATTTTGTAACTTACATCTCATAAGAAAGCAAACACTGATTTAAAAAACTCAACTCAACTCATTAAACTTAAGACAAACCCTAGAGCTTCTCTACGAAAATGTATCTCTTGTTTTATTCATGCAAACCTCTCGTGTTTGAGCATATTGAATTCAGGATAAAAGGTAGCTTTCTTCTCTGCAACTTCTCTTTTTTTTTAACTTTATTCTTCTTGTCATTCTCCTTTTTTCAAATATCTTTGTAGTATTCGATTGTAGAACATCACCTCATACGGGTTAACAAACAGCACAATGAAAACAACCTTAAGTACAAATTATGGCCCCACTGGAACCGCGACAAAAATTTTACAACAGCTCAAATTCCTACACTAAAAAGGTCAGGTACCGAGACTAAAATTCTATAACAGCAAAACCAAGCCGATCTATTATTATGTCGAGAAAAAAATGTATGTCCCATAATGCCTCGAACCTCGAAAGTAATGAATAAAAATTTATTCGTAACATTAAAAAAAAGAAGTAAACGACTGCATCACTTCAGCTAAAACCGTTGCCTTCGAAAACAACAAGGTCATTATCAACAGACCTCACGAAATCCAGAAGCTTGCCCAAAATTTCACTTTTCAAGAAAAATCAGGAATATAAGTAAAATCTCAACGAGTTTTAGGGTCCACATAGCACAAGCTGTCCAAAGTGACAGAAGATCTCACCAACTTCGTTAATACCTATGCGGAGATGACTATGTTAGAGTAAGTAAGCATTGAGTTTCAAACCGAACGTCTACCGCCAGCTAAAACAAGTTAGTTTACTTTAGCTCGCATACATGTGCGTCCATCGCAAACTATGCCATCTAAGCTAAGTAAAATATTCCAACTAAGTCTAACTTAGTTGTGTAGGTCGTTCCGAATCCACGCGGACTAAGCTAAGCCCCTCTCATCCCCTTGCGTTACCCCTTTGGCGCCTTTCGCTAGAGTTTTGATCACTAACGTAGTTGTATCTTGTTTTGCGGTGGACGAACAACTATTTTTTAGTTTAGCTTACCTTATTTTACGGAGCTTAGTTCCTAATTATTTTAGCCGGCGGTGGACGTTCAGCTTTAGTTATTGTGTAAGAGACCGCGATTCCCACGAACAAAGCTAGAATGAAATTAGTTCAAATTGTTATAATAGTAGTCTTACGAAAAATTGAAGATTTGTCACTCAGCAATTAGTCCTGCCCGGATAAATATAACGGAATTGTACAACGGTTAAGGGGTTGGTATTTCGCCAATTATTATCTGAACATTTGGTTAGATGATAGTTCTTTTAACAAGGGATTACCTCACAAAACTAATTAAGAAATAAAATATTGTTAGTATAAAATTTACAAAAGGATTTAGTAAGTCGCTTGTTTAATTACACCGTTCGATACTTTTCTGTTACATGAACTTATTGGTGATTTTTGTTTATGTTCACATCCTTTCATTAAAAAAATATAGTTTCGTTTAAGTCACGTCCAGTTTTTTCTAACTTACTGTGAGGTAACTTACCGAGAGGGTGTTTGCAAAATATGACATGTTACAGTTTGCTCTTCGCACATATTTGTAAACAGGCTGTTAAAAGTGATTCCTGTTGTCACTCTCAAGAAAAATAGGGTAGTTGCGCTAAAAATAAGCTAGATTGGAAAAAAATGTTGTCATCGAATCGGACGAGCCTTTAATTTCAAACATCCCATTCTAGAAAGGCTTAGTACAGAGGGCATTGGAATTATTGGAGACCGAGGTCCAATTTATGTATCAGAGCACCTTACCAATAAATCGAGAGGAATTTTCTATCTAGCGCGACAATTCGCTAAAGAACAAAAATATAAATTCTGTTGGTCATCGAATGGCCGAATATTTCTTCGAAAGGAAGAGCAATCTAAACAAACACTAATAAAATCGGAGAAGTGCATAACAGAGTTAAAAAGAATCACCTGATCATATTATTGTCATTTTCTCTACATCATGTTTTATATTGTCTAATTTTTGTTATTACGAGTCACACACACACACAAACACACCTATGAACGTATACAATCACGCACACAAACGTACCCACACACTCACGCGATCGCATGCTTTATTACATGCATCTATACACAAAAAAATCTAAAACATTTAAAATGAATGACACAAATAAAGTTACATCTGAAATAGACAAATATTCAATATCAAAGTCCTTTTCTTGCGTCCCAGAGCAGTGCAATAACTACATAGATATATATCATAATTCAATTAATATCCTATTTTCAAATATTAGAAGCATACAATGCAACATGGATTTGCAAATATTTTAAGAACAAATTAATTTGGAATGTGATGTTATTGTCCTATCAGAATACTGGCTTAACAAGACTACTGTTATACCAACTTTAATAGGCTATGACTTACGACATAAAAGTAACAATCACAATCAAAATGATGGTGTAGTGCTATATATAAAGTTTGTAACTAATTGTACAATATACGAATAACATTTTCAACTTACAATTTATTTATGTTAGTTACATCGTAAAGATGCGTCGAAAATATTTAAACAGCCTCGACAGTTTTTGTTATGTGTGTGGAAAGTTAACATTTAAAATTCAGCGTGGAAATTTCATGCTATTATTTGAACAGTGCTAGTTTGATTATTTTGAATTTCCTGAGTCGCAACAAGATAATTCTTGGATTCCACATACAAGTTGTGTAACGAGTATGAGACTCTTTTAGGTTAGACTAAACAAGAACCTAGACATTGCCATTCGCTACACCAATCGAAATGAATCAAAAGATTACATAAGCGATAGTTATTTTTGCTTAACTCAAACAAAATGCATTACAACATCCAACTCTAAATACAGTATTCAGTATCCAATCTTATCGTCGGCCGTTAGACCCGTCCCACACAGTGCTGAACTGCCTGTTCCAAAGCTTTCTAGTAAACCAGAAAAGCAAGACTCTACCTATAGTGCGGATTTGTTTTCAAGCAACAGAGTAATGTATCTCAACAAAGTTACTCAAGTTATGAATCGTCTAAAATTAAATGAAATAAACTTCTAATGTCATATAAAGTCATATTGTAGAAAATTTTCATTTTCTACAAACTTGGATGACGTGAGTAGTGAAAAGGGCGAGAGGATTCATTAGGACGTTTTCTTAATGGAGAAGCGCTACCAAAGAAAATTAAATCCACGAATGCTAGCAGATTATTGTTGGAATCTTAAAAGAGACCAGAAGCTAAATATTACGTAACGACTTAGAAGCAAAATGCATACATATATTGTCAAGTGTCATACGAGTAATATCTGTGCTGTACAATAACACATTTTAATATTGTTTTTGATGCTAAAGTGACCAAGTATCTTTGAAGTTTATTTATTTATCTGATCTTTTGAAGTTTTATTTAAAGTGCAAAGTGCATATGTAGATTTCAGATAATATCGTTGAATGTTGTGTAAATCGTCTATTTTTGCCGAAAATGGACAATATTTAGTGCAGTATAAAATTACATACGAACATTATTTGATAGGACACATCGCAACGTCTGAGCCGCACGCGTAAGTGTGTTCGAAAGCGGCATCACTTACGACCTTATTCCCGCGAGATAAAAGAAAAATTCTCGTAAAGCGCCTTTATTGCTGTGCTAAACAAAATATCTCGTATACCGAGGAACTACTTATTATTCCTTGGGACGCTTACCGGCCATTTGTTGCTGTACACAAAATATATTAATTGTATTAATTGAGAAATTTTATATACTGAATATGGGTTCCAAAAATATGTAGTTTGAATGCTGTAAGTCAAGTAATGACGATAATACGCTTACGTCAAATGCTCCAAGTGCAACAAACCTTTTCATTACCCATGTGTTAATGCTGGTATGAATTAATAAGCAGTCTTCACTTGATATTTTTAAAAACTGATTGTGCCCTCAATTCAGTGAATCAATTGGTCCTAAAGAAATTCAAAATGATTGTACACCTATCCGCCAATCCAAAAACGTAACTATTCGACCGTCAAAATACCAGCACTATCTTCATTTCCAAGCAAACGGGACTGTTCTATAACTCGAGAGGAAATAAAGGATATTATAGAGGGTCTCTCCAAAAAGTACATGCTTGATTTTAAAAACCAACTCATCAATGAGTTGTTCACGTTAAAGGATGAGATGAAGAGTGGCATTTATGAGCGATCAAGTAGAGGATACTTCAACAAAATGACTAGATAAAGCCGTTACAAAAACGGGACAGCGAAACGCGGTCAACCACAGTAAGTCTCATCAACCGTATTAGTCTGATAGAGCAAAATGCTCGATGTAAGAATGTCGAAATACGATAAATTCTAGAAAAAACTGAGAATCTGTTAGGCATTGTGAAGGAGCTCAGCTCTGTTGTGGGACTAGATCTCAAAGAAGAGAACATTATTCGAGTAACAAGAACGGCTAACCTAAATGTAATAACGCAAGGATACGTGATGTCCTCTTAGCTGCAGTCGTCAAATTTAATAAAAGGAAAAGCACCAGAGAAAATCTCAATAATTCTCATCTTGGGTACGGCCCAACTACAGCCATATACGGTGCCCTCCAAAAGTTAATTGAAATTGATTCACCTTATCATGACGTCATATAATTTCCAAAATAGGCATTTTTAATTAATTAACTGTTTACTGTTTATGTTCCGATAGATTATTGTAA
>DWON01009948.1:0-11081 GCA_018251015.1 Phocides pigmalion okeechobee | reverse complement strand
CTTAGACATAGGTACATATAGACAATAACTCAGACAGTTTAACAAATAAAAAAGAATTGAATTATAATAAACTAAACATTGATACTGGGCAAAAGGAGGTGGCTCAGCGTGTGCTGACGCGAAATGGTAATTTCGCTCAGCACTGATTTTCAGCCGTCCCCTAACCCCCTAAGATGTTATGCGGGAGTCAGTGTTAACGTACCCAATTAAACTTAAAAATTACAAATACAAGTTTGTACTTGTGCGTCTCTTTGTCTATTTGTGTGCATGCGAGCGTGTGTGTGTGTGTGTGTGTGTGTGTGTGTAAGGTTAATCAAAAACATTGCATTAAAAAGAAAAAACTCCCTAAGCTTTCGTAGTTTGCCGTAGGCTGGTTTCGAGTTATCAACAACATAATATACACCATTTAACACAAGTAGTAAAATATTACTAATGACTTAAAAGGTAATAAGGGAAGGTAATTTTAAAGGTGGGAAAACTATAGTTCGTCAGGGGAGATACCACCGCCGCCTTCATAATCCACCGCAAAACACTTGTGTTTCGGTTGGAGAGGTGCGGTTTCCGGCTACACCTTGAAGCGAGGCGATCATCTTAGTCCTCAAGAGTAGGAACGCCTCCAATAATATGTATCCGGTAACCACACCTCCCTAACCGAAACACAATACATGAAGAACATGTCGCTTTACAGCGGGGTTTTTTAACTGCAGATATTTCGAATCAGTTTTAAGGGTCGTGGTCACGGCTAAACCTAGTTTAGTAAATGGTTCGAAATATCGGCAATTAAAAAATGTTTACCGTGGGTACCCGATACATTGTAAAATATAAAAGCGAGTACAAAGCGAATCCAATGAATTAAATATATTTTACGAAAAATATATAATATATAGGGAAATTCCTTTTTTATTCTGGGGAAACATTTTACTAAGGACCCCGTATTGTGGGAGCGATTGCTGATTATGTGGGATTTTCATCCAAAAAAACCCTCGGTAACCTCTGTGTTTATAGGGAAGCTCGTTGCTAGTATCAATCGTAGTTATAGCAGAGCTAGTTAATAGGCAGCGATGTAACAGATATACAGAGTATGTTTGTACAAAGGCAGCTATGCCTATGGGTGTGTAGGCACGACAGGGCCCGAGGATGCAAGTGAAGGCGCCGTCGCCGGGGGAGCTCGACTAACCCCGTTTCTAACGCCCACGCCGCCCGCCCGTACACACGCACCGACAGAAGTAGGGTTGCCACTGTTTTAAAGTTATTTTATTTTTTTAAGTCATATTTTTATGTACTTTTGTAAGGTTTTCATATATGTGTGGATGACGATATTGTAGTATTTAAGTTAATAATGTATCTGTAGTAATCAGTTTGTCACTTTTTTTATGTTTTTTAATTTTAAACTTCTTACTCCTTTATGTAGTTCTATAAATACATGATTAAGTTAATATTGTAGCAGTAAAATGTTAGTATTAGTGTTTAAAACAATATTTTTGAATGCATTTGAATTATTGCATTATTTTTTTACATACATAAAGTTGTTTTTATTTTTATCTTTAGAAAAATACGAAATATATATAAAGGTCAGATTTTCACTCGTGTTATAATATGAATAAGTACGTAAAACTTAAACAGGATAAACAATTTTTCAGATTTTCAAGTAATTAAAACCATAAAAATCCTGAAAACAGTCGCCAACCCTGATTAAGCCAGACGCGTGCGCCCCCATTTCAAGGTCGGGCGGGTGGCATCACGCGCGAGCGAGACAGTGTATCCCGGGGAAGTGCAAGTGAAAGAGATAGCGCGCCCCCGGGAAAGTGCAGGCGAAATGCGTGAGAGAAAATCAATCTTGCAGGGTGGAGGGTGAAAAACTAGGTGAGCCTTTCGGACGATGTACGTGCGTATTTTACGAACAATGTGCCGGACAGAGATGTGCAGCTTAGCGACCTTTTCGATACGCGCTGCGTAATTGATTTGTTTGAAATTGTCCATTATTTGGACTTGGGATTGGGATTAGGATACACTTTTAGGATCTCTATTAGGAAATTCGATGAACAGTGTAGAAGACAAAGATACAATATCGATCGATAGGCGCTTTGTTCTTCTTCTTTGATCGACTATCATTTGGAAATGTATTGGATCCTAAACGGATTTTTAGGATATAGTGAGAGCGGCGATGGTAACTCCTCCATCAATCTGTTGTTAGTGGTAAAATAAAGAGTAATGCATTATGTCCAGCCATTGTTCCCTGTCGTGTCTATTTCGTAATGCATTCCAAGCACAGACTAAGTGAAAGTAACGGACATATTAAGTCACGAATACTAAATAAGACAATAAAATTAATCGTCAATTATCATAATTAACAGTTATATTTGATAGACGAGAGGAATTAATTGAGATGATAACCGGAGTCAACAAATATATTACATTCAATTTAAAATAATGACAATATTATCATGTTCATTATTATTTCACGATTCTTTAAGAAAAATAAGTTTATTTGTATTCACAGCAATCAAAATACCATAGTTCCATATTAAGATGGACAAGCACATAAAAGAGTACACAAATACCCAGACCCAAAAGGAAATTATTTTCATTGACAATTTTTTTCTCACCGGGAATCGAACTTAGACACTACGTGGCAAATAGGTACGGCTACGAGCAAGTGAGTTATCACAAAACGTTCTAAATAAAAATACATATGTATGTATACATCCCGAATAAGCATCCATACATGAACACGTTCAAAATGCGTATAAACAGCAAGAGCACACCCAAGCCTTTAAACGATGTAACAAGATAACAACTCACATTTTATGCATTCTAAAATGAACTCAAATTCTACGATTTAAAATCCAATTCACATTAACGACAAGTGTTACATACAAAATTTGCATAGTACCACATCAAAGCATGCGAATGTTATGTGTAACCCTTTCGGCGACCCAATCAATAGTTACATCCCTGCACCCCCACAGGGGTAGATTAGGCCTAAATGCACAACTACGGGCACGGGGTAAATTCCACCCCGGGTGGTTTTGTTTTACGTATAATGCATTCGAGTATAGCTGGGGGGTTGGGGTGTAAGGGGCCGCTCCCCCATGCGGCCACAGTGGCACCTTGATTTTTTATGGTAACAGCCTGTTCGATAAACTCTTATAAAGGTTGCCTTTCAGTACAAAAGACTGAAAAATTATTTAGGCGCAAAGTCGCGGAGTAATTTCAATGGAAATTCTTTACAAAAGCTTAACGCCTGAAAATGCGCAACATGACATAGAAAACCTTGAAGGTCATAGCCCAGTGGAAAATGCTTCCAAAACTATTTTATTTCTAAGATACAAAGTCTAACGTTTACGTTTGTTAGTTAAAAGTATCACTTAGTCGTCTATTAATAGTGATTGTCGTACGCAAGACGCGTTTTGATTGGTCGAATGGAATTGTAATTTCTATAATGGTCAGATTTTATTACTACAAAGTCTACGTTTACGTTTGACAAAAGTATCACTTTAACAGTGGTTGTTGTACTCAAGACGCGTTTTGATTGGTCGATTAAAATTTATAAATATTGGTCAACAATCGGATTTGTTAATTAGTGAAAACGCTAATAGATGGCGTTGGCAGTGGCTTCTCAATATAACAACTCACTTTTTCTGTAATATTAAAATGTAAATTTAAATATTCACTCTAACTTAGAAACTGTGAAAATATATTTTTTATAAAAAAAATATGGCATAGATGTAGCGCAAATAATAAAAAAACTAACAAACAGTTATAGATAAAAAAATATCTAAAAACGTGTTTATGGTATGTGATGCTATCAAGCTCTAAAAAAACTATTTTAAAGTCGAATTCGAAATTCAAAAACCTACCACCCAACGCACCCAAGTAAATACTCTGTTACACTCCACAACACTCCCTAAGTAATTAAAACAGATCTAATAGTAGTGGGCACTATCTGACTCGCCCGTTTGTTTGCGGTCACTTCTATCATTTAACTTCAGTATTCCCCGGATTCATTATAAACTATCTCTGGATCGATGAAGCTCCGAAATGCTATAAATAAGACATAAAACTGTTTATTGGGCGTAAATCGAAGCATTCGGGTGTGATTATCGAGTTTTCAGTATCCATCGGATTATTGAAGCTTTTAATGTTAAGTAATTTTGTTTTTTATACGTAACTAGCTTTTCCCGCGGTTTTGCTGGCACTGAAATCTATTTAGCAATTGTTTTCCATAAATTATGAAGATCTATTAGTTACTAGGTTTTACCCTCGGCTTCAACAAACTTACATTCACATTTATAATATTAGTGTGGATGTTCCATGTAGGACCCACAAAAACTGATCTTATTATTCTGGACTATGTCCGATATTTTATTTTGTTTTTATTGATGTGCACAATACAGCATCATGTATTGTACTTTCCAATCACCCTAAATAATTACGACATTTTAATGAAGAAGCGTACAAGGATTACAACCCTTAAAAATACATCCCTAATATGTGCTCAGATGATTGCAACCCTCGGGGTCTTGTTAAACTCCTCGTGCCATGATTATGTTACCCTCTCAAAACGTACAAAGCAGTGCCAATTAACTACGCAAGTAACAAACTATTGTAGGAATGAATAAGGGCTGAGACAGATTTACAGGTATTTTTGTCACAGCGAAGAGTATCCAGGCCACGTTAAATAGTCACAGACCATAGACATCCACATACTTCAAACTTAGTCGTTAAAGGATCATGTCTCAAAAACATCCACGTTCTTCATAGTCCTTAAATGGTCGTAGCCCCATGGACATCCACATAATACAGAGTCGCTAAATAGTCGTAGCCCTTCGACATTTATATACTACAAATGTGGTCGCTATATGGTCGTAGGTCGTAGCCCATGGAAATTCATATACGCCAAACATGACCGTTAAACACACGTAGCTCATCGACATATACATACTACAAATATGGTCCTTAAATGGTCGTAGTCAATTAACATCTATATACTTTAAACATGGTCGTTAATTGGTCGTAGCCTATAGACATCCACGTACAACCACAAACACGACTGAAATCCTCTCTGAGCTCGAACCTAGATACGTCGTACTCCTGATGACTAAGTTGTACGCCTCGCTTCAAAGTATAGCCAGCGACCGCACATCTCCAACAGAAACACAAGTAAAGTTTTACAGCGGATTATGAAGGCGGCGATGGTACCTCCCCGGTCGAACTATAGTTCTCACAACTTTAAAACCACCTTTCAAGTCCACATAGTAACAAAATAAACAAGTGCTTGGTAAACAAAAACCATCATAAAAACTCCGTATATTGAAGATTTTCCCCACTGAAATATCATACGCGGCTCGTTTTACGTACGAAATCCAATATATGCCACCTGAAACGTGGTCTATTATTGAATTGCACGAAATTCACACCGGCACGAAGCCGTAACGATGCAAAAGAGTCGTGCAGACACCAGACACAGATACAAAAGAAAGAATTTCGACACAAAATTTCATAAAACGATATTAATAAATTATTTCGCGTGTTATTCATTATTGTTTACACATAATTATCATTCATATAATCTTTATAATTTTTTGTAAGATTGCGTTATTGATATGCTATTATTCGATATCATAATTAAATATTGCAGTTAAATTTTTACTGTATAAATCATGAGGTCTTAACAAGAGGTGCCTTTGTGTGAGAGCCAGCGATATGATAGGGTATGATAATTAATAATCTAATAATAATAATAATAATTGATAATAATTTAATAATAATAATAACTTAATCAATGTAATTTGAATAAATGAGTTGTAATACTAACATAGCCTATAAGTCAAAAATCAAAAAAATCAAAATCAAAAAATCAAAAAATCTTTATTTGTCTATAGTATAACCATAACACCTTAATTGTCTAGGGCCACCTAGTAAGCATATGAAAATGCCTGTGTCAGGTGAACCCGCTCTTCCATATCATAAAGTAGAATGATATTACACATATAGACTAAGTAATTTGTTACTAACCACATATGGGTCTTTTGTTGCCTGAAATAAATGAATTTTATTTATTTATTTTATCGTAACACTATTACACCGTGCCGTGACCACGAGCTATGCAACTGGGTCGAAATATCAGCAATAAACATCATCGTGAGTCATAATCGTGATCATCATCATCATAATCGCGAGTACCTAGTACATAGTAAAAAAAGTTTATGATAAACTTTACGTAGTAATTCTCTAAATATTATAAAACAAACCCCTGATGATGATGATGAATTCATAAAGTACCAGACGGATTTTCTCTCAGTTTTCAACAACAGGTACGGTGATTCCCGAGAAAGGTTTTCGTGCATAATAAGTTAAGTATTTTTTTTGTAATTTGGACGAGAAACCGTTCGGCATAGAACTAATTGTTAGTTTTTGCATGTAGGTAATGATTGAATACGTCTGTGAAAGAAGAAATATAAGTAAATATAAACTCGATTATTACCCGAAGCTCGACCGGGTCGCTAGTAACAATAAAATTGTGTACAAAATTAACTAATGATTACGACTGGCATCTCGTTAATAGATTTCGTAGGCACGAATCAACGCAGCAACGGAGAGTATCCTGTATCAGCTGGGGACGTGGGGGTGGGGTGGTTGCCGCGCGACACACATAGTGGCGGTCGATAAGGCGATGCGCCCCCCAACGCACTCAATGCGGCCTCGAGCAACGAAAGTGAAAATTCGGAAAGCGAAATTTCGGGTAACGGGAACAACTCCCTTTGTTTGGGACGATATCGTCGTACGGAATGCAGCTAACTTACATTTTGAACGCAAACGTTGCGTTGAAAATGTAAGTTATCTGCCCTTATTCGTTTATTCGGATTAGTCATTCATTTCGTGGAAATGAAAAATAAACAAATCGAATTCAACTAAACGAAAACTAACAAAGCTAAATACGCAAACTTTGATGTGTCATTTGTGTTTTTTCAAAATAGTTCCTTTAAATATATCCGTACATTAAAAAGAATAATCACTTACATACATACATACGTAATTTGTGTTACACTTATAAAACTGCCTTAGAAACCCCTTAATTTTAATACCTCACTCAGTGGGTTCAGAAAAAATAAATAAGATCAAAATCAGCAAGTTAATGCACCAGCTGATCAGTTCATTTTATATAAAACTTTTAGATTAATATATATCATAGTAAGCGCTACAAAGTATGAAAACAAGTTTTTTTACTAAAAATAATAGTTCAAAATCACTGAAAAATAAAACTAATGGTACCACAAAGTAAATAGATATTTTTGGACATAATAATGACACCATAGAGTAAGTAGATACGTGGTTTTGATGCCATTTACGTACTTACGGGACTACATTTAATAATTTCCTTTCTAAACGCTGTCCAGGTAAATACACTAATATAATGAGGGGAAAATATCACCGTAACTCTTTATATATTTAGGAATATATAGCAGGAAAATCAGTAGGGATATTTCCCTCCATAATTTTGATAACTATTTAATTACTCGATAGGCCACTTAAATATTCCTTCCTCTGTTAACTCAGAAAAAAAACGTTCCGCTGCATTATTTTAATTAAAACAACCTGTTACCAACTATGTACATACATACCACTTTATTTATGTAAATTTGTAATATCAAATAAGGGTTATATACTATTATAAGAATATATGAGAATGTCATTAATGAAATAAATAAATAATGTATCTAAATCTTAACCCTTACACTTATCTGCTACATCATATTCTTGAAAAAAAAGTTATTGTTAAGTATAAAAGCTTAAATCTTCTCCAGCTAATACTGTGTTCTGTCTTTACCACTGCCTTTAAAACCATCATTACATATATATGTATACATATACACATACATACGTAATCTGCGCTGCTATAGAAAACTAAAAAGTGCCTGTTTCTTATTATAAATATATAAAAAACCGTCAAAACGTTACCTATACCATAGTAGTCACGCATATTTCTAAACGAATAAACCTTTTAAGAGGCAGTAGTAACGCTTCAAAATGTTATAAGCTAGTATTAAACGTTATTGAATTCGTATTAGTTTGAAGAACCATTAAATAGCAGCTAGAGCAGCGGGGCGGGGGGTGAAGAGCCGGCGGTCGATAACGCGATGCTTCCGACGCACCGTATAATGGAACAGAATTTTCGGAAACAGATTACCGATCAAACTGTTAATCGGAGAACGATTTTGTAGAGTTTTCTGGACAGAAAAATGCATAAGACAATTAATAACATGCGAGTTATATAGCATAATTTCAGATGTAGTTCTGTAATTCACTTAATTTTTTTATGTTAGTTTTTTGGCCAAACCTTAGCCAACAAGGCGCTCAAAGCCCATGTACATTTTGCATTATACATTTGACGTTCATTAAGTGTATGTAAATACCTTATAATGAAATAACATATTTGAATTTCTATAGACTTTTATTACAATTAGTTTTAAGATTTTCATTATTGTAAATATATTGTTCTTCTGTTCTAATAAATAATTAACCTTCTGTAATATATATGAAATTAATGAATGGTATAAAATGCGCGTATTAAAAATCGTAGCTTGTTTTGATAATGAAAAACTAATCAAATTTGATGTTTTCAAAATCATACCTACCAGCCCAGTAGGGCTAACAGTCCCGTGTACATCGTGGTTGCCGTACACACTTACAAACGAGGCGACTTTGTGCTCAGGAATACCAACACATTTTATACGGTTTCCGATTGAGCCTTAGTTCTGTTTGAGGTCAAATGCAGTTGTACATGGACATTTAAGACATTTAATATCTTGCACATTCGTTTGCACTCTTATAACGTGAAGACAGACATGTTAATTTTGTATAAAAAATATTTAACTAACTCTGTAATTACTGCAAAGTAATAAATAATTTTACTGGATATTGATAAAAAATATTTTGAAATCAAATTTTGTTATGTTATGGCTAGTTGACTATAGTCTAATTTTTCTCATTTTTGCTCAGAAGTGGTACAAAAGTTCATATAACATACATCAATAGGGAATTATATTTTAAATTTTATATCTAACAGCAAAAAATCGAATTCTTGCTAAGAAACTGAATAATTGAACATCGGTAAAAAATCCAGATCTAACACTAGATCTCTTTTAATCATTAACAATAGGAAACGCACTAATGGATATCTTTACAACTCTATTATGTTAAAAATATATAACAGAATCAAAGGTCTTTATTTTCCGCTTTTTTTCAAGGTTTCAAACAATAATATGCAGTACAAGTTAAACTACTTTAAATATTGCAATTGCATACAAATCTAAAGCAATGAACCGATGAATTTAGTTTTTCACTGAATCTCTTCGCAATCGTCGTTATTTATTTTGATATTTTTATGTGTTTGATATTTTTTTAATGTTGTTTGCTACTCCAACGAGCATACAAAACGCCTGATGGTAAGTAGTCGCTGCCCATAGTCATCCATAGATAATCGCAAACACGCCCTATTTCCTATCTGAACTCGAATATAAATGCGTTGCTACGCCTGAGGACTAAGATGTTCGCTTCGCTTGAAAGTGTAGCCGAAACACAAGTAATGCTTTACAGTGGATTATGAGGGTGGCAGTGGTACCTCCCCGGTCGAACTACAGTTCTCCCACCTTTAGCTTTGGATAGTTCAATGTTGTTTTGATACAAATCTTAACGGCGCGCGAATGTATAAAAATTCTGGAATCTAAACAAGGGCGGGTTGTTGACCCGGGAAGTGGAATCAGAGATCGACATAAAGAAGATCGGGGCAACGATGCATAAAACAAGATATGCCCCTCGAGAATCGTGGTTATCATGACTTTGCATTGATGCTAATGAAAATGGCATCACAAAAAATGCATTATTAACCTTTAATGAACCTCTTTGACCAAACTCCAGTTATGACCATTTGCCTTTTACCATATGTCTAAAGGTGGGAGAACTAGTTCGACCGGGGAAGTACCACCGCCGCCTTCATAATCTGCCGTAAAGCGTTACTTATGTTTCAGTTGGAGAGGTGCGGTTGCCGCCTACACTTTGAAGCGAGGCGACCATCATAGTCCTCAGGAGTAGGAACGCATCTATGTTCGAGATCGGATAGGATTTCAGTCGTATTTGTGAATGTACGTGGATAGATGTCGATGGGCTGCGACTACTTACTATCATGTGGTGGTTTGCTGGCTCATTTGCTACTCTTCTCACATAAAAAATGCCAAGACGCTGCCTGGAAGCTGATTACCAAGGATATGTATTTGTTGCCAATCCACGAATATTACAAGATATTTTCAAATTCCATAATCCCATAGACAAGTCTTATATGACTGTCTTATATCTATGGAGATAAAATCGTCTAGATTTATACGACTCAATCTTATTATTACCGAGACCGACTCTAATGTGCTAAGCAAAAAATTGAATTTCGTTACTGGCGGTCATCCATCCAACTTTAGGCCTCACAAGAATGCGCTTAAAACTACTAAAGTCTGAGATGCTCGCCTCGATTCTAAGGGTATACGAATACCAAACCTCTCGAACCGAAACACGGCTGATTACGAAGGCATATGTGAGAGGATGAATCGTATAATCATCATCATCAGCCCACAGTAATCCATTTTTGGGCATAGGCATCTCCAATGGCACGCAACTGAACACGATCTTCAGCTAAACCGTATAATGATACCTTTCAAGACTACAAATTTATTTTCTAAATAATTTCCAACTCCTTTGAATTAGGAATGAAATGAATAATACAAAACATAGCAATTAATTATTATTCCAGGGTTAACCTGATTCTATTTGAATATAATTCGCCGTGAATCAATATCCCTTTCAGACTATAACTGACTTTGTAAGGGCTTAAACCAAATTGCCACCGATCAGTCTAAACCTCTCACAATTCCAGCTACAAACTACGTAAGAACGACACTATACTATACGATACTGTTATATATTCAAATTCAAATATTTTATTTCATTGTCGGTTATTGTGTTTCGGTTGGGGAGGTGTGGTTACCGGATACACATTATTGGAGGCGACCATCTTAGTCCTCAAGAGTAGG
>DWON01009947.1:0-11082 GCA_018251015.1 Phocides pigmalion okeechobee | reverse complement strand
AGATTGGACGTGGTTGTCCATGGGCTGCAGTGACCACTTAACACCAGGTGGCCTGCATGCCCGTTTTTTACTCTTTCAAAATAAAAAAAAAAGTCGCTTGTAGACATTTGCAACACTAACACCAAAGCGTCCCCGGCATCGTAACACATAAATAATAGGACACAAAAAGACGACATAAACACCCAAATAAAAAAAATAAAAAATTCTAAATAATTGTAATTTTTTAATTCACCATTTAGACTTATACTGGAATCGAACTTAGTACCTGTGCCAATCATTCTGGTATGATTACCGTTGTAACATATTGAGTTACATACTGAACACTTTATCCTTTGATTTTGATTACAAAAACTTGTTTGGACTCAAAAATAAATCAAGACAAGTTTAATTAAAATCAGACCCGAGTATTTAAATTTCAAATTAACTTCGTCTGCAATATGCCACCTAACGGTAAATAGGTTGTTAATTTCAAAAACGCAATCTTTACGACTGACTCATTAGTGTCTCAAATTTCGTTACATTTACATTTTGACCCGCTTGCTCGTGTGATTGTAGAGAGAGAAAGTTTTATTGTTTCCTTTGTACTTGTTTTTGTAAATAAAAATATTGATTTACTCACTGGCTTTGCATTTATTATGTTTAAGATAAGAGCAAATAGATTTTTACATAATTCCAACTAAGCAGGGTTCCAGACTGAAGATCTATAAATTTGACACACTTGTAAGCAACATTTGATGATGTTGTTATACCTAATGTTTTTATGTTAGGCTCCACTTGATGATGAATGGCTGATGCAAGCAAACATGTACCATTAAACAGGACTGAAGTCCTATCTAAGATCGTACTTCTGAGGACTAAGATAGTTCCCTCGCTTCTAAATCTAGCAGGCAATACCTTTCATATCAAAATCTAGCAGTTTCTTCTCGGGGTTTGGGGGTGGCGGTTTAAATATTCAATAGTAATCCTTACAGCATGGTTTCTTACAAGGTTTGTAGCTACCCTCAGAACAAAGATAAGACCGTACTTTTTTGGCTAAAGGACAGTCCAGTCGCCCACAAGGACCATGTACATCTCTTTTGTTTACAAATGAGCCATGTTGGTACTTCCCTTTGACAGTTTCACCGTGAATGAACTGGTGCTGGCTTCCTCTATATTCCATTCGCTTAGGACAGTTCGTTCCACCACAAGGGCCTTTAGGGAATCCCATAGCCAAAATAGCGAGCTCACTAGAAGTGAATGGCGCAACAAAATCTTCGTAGACTTTCGGTTCCTCAACAGGTCTTATTGGTTCTCTACAAATATCTGGAGCACCGAAAATGTAGCATACAGGTGGCACTTCGTCTATAGTTGTGCCTTCCCAGTGCCTAACTACTTCCACATCTTTAAGTTTTAAATCATCTGATAGGTACTTCCTGCCAGGTAGCCGTTCCATTTCTGGCAAAGCAACAAAATAGCTTAAGATTCGATTACCCATACAGGTTAGTCTAATGAAAAATTCTACTTCACCAGATGATTTCAAATCTTCTTCGCATTGCAAGGGTCGAGTCAGTTCTACTGTATTGGTAATCATTTCTGGTCTGGTTGTATCTCGATACTCTGCTTGGTCCATGTTAACCGGATTTAATTCTGCGGCTCTTTGCAAGCAATTGAAAAACGATTCATGCCAATGAACGTAGCAGAATCCAATGCAGTTGAGATTTTCGTCTCGATTCCACACTGTGATATAAATTGGAGTCTTTCTGAGAACCTCTTCTAATTTTGAAGGCCTGGATAGAAACATGATAGAATTACCTACTCCAAAGTAAGGCGGTTGGGGTAGAGGCTCGGAAGGTAGTATAATTTTCTTTGGCGCAACTTTTCCTTTTTTGCCCTTTTTTGGCTTAGGTGGTTTTTTGCCTTTTTTAGGCGGAGGCGCAGGTGGCGGTGGAGCTATGAAGTTATCATGAGCTACGTAAAAGTCAAAAACAGGTAGACAGGACATTTGCAATGTACAAGTTTGCATGAATTTCATTTCTTCTTCTGAAGGCGTGGGTGGCTCTTTTCCCTTCTTCCCTTTCTTCGGTTTAGGTTTCGGTTTAGCCTTACCTTTCCCTTTTTTAGCTGCTTCTGCTGCGGCTAAGGCTTCTGCCTCTCTTTGCCTAGCCTCAGCCTCCATCCGAAGTTCATATTCATCTTTTTCAGGTGGTTCTATTTTCAGTATTATCTTCTTCACAAAAACTTCTATTAGGAATATTTGTTCCATTGTGCAATACTGTAGAGGAAACAATAAACTGAATTTGCGTGACCTTAATATATCATTGAGTAAAATCAAGGTAGGTGGTCTTCATCACTTATGAACATCCGTAACCGGCTCCATAACAAGAGTCCTACTTGAAGTTGATCACAGAGACATTGCTACCCTTAAGCTAAGGTTGCCGCCTCATTTTTGAGTGAGTTCACAACCACACTTTTCTACCGGAACGCAGGTAAGCTTCACGTTAAAAATGGGTAATGGTAGGTGGTACCTCCCCTTCGAATAATACAGGTTATTCCTTGAATCTTGCAAACGTCGGACGTTACAAACATTGAGAAGTACATGATAGTATAGAAATATCAATACTGATATTTTACGTTCGTATAAAATCAAAATATTTTTATTCAAAATACAAATCTGTCTTTGAAAGCCAGCAAATTACCAAATTACTGACTGAATTAGAAAACAGTGAGTGACAAAATCCAATAATAATGCATAATGATAAGTAACAAAACACTTACAAGCTATTTCTTAATCCTATTCGCTATGATCAATAATGCATCTTTGTTTGAAATATGTAAAATCATACTTTCTTTACTGTTAAATACAACACTTTTATTTTTTATAAATTTGCCCCGAACATGATTTTTTTACAATTTTTTAAGTTTAAAGCGAGACCAAACAGATTTTTGAGTGAAGTAACATGTGCAACGTTGTCATGGCAATTTCATTTTAAATTTTACAATAAAATAGTGTATAATAAATAGTTGACAGATTTATTTATTGTTTTTAATTGATTATCTATCAAAAATCAAAATAAAAATATTTTTATTCAAAGCAGATTTTTACAGAACTTTACGAACGTCAATAAACTACCTGCGACTCGTAGGAGTATCATTTAAGAGAAGAGGCTGCGAAAGAAACTCCAAAACACACTAAATATATGTTTATTTCGTGAATTTTAAATTTTTACGTAAGAAATTTATACCACAAAAAAAAATACATTATTTATGTATGTTTATAAATAACGTACATATGTATAATTTTTACTGTTACCAATCTGGATATAGGCAGGATAGCACAGCACTATTCTGGTCCCTAACTACAGGAACAACATCACGTGGCTCACACGCTCATTTGCTACTCTAAGATAAAACTAAGTTAAGTCTAACAGAAATGTAGAAATTACTTTAATATTGATGATAAATGAATTTGATTAAAGTTATTAAAAAAACTAAGTATTTACAGTCAGTTTAATCTAACAGAAATAAATCGATTTTTGGTAATACATAAATAAATTTTACACTACATTGTTAAAAAAACGAAGTACGAGAATGTTTTTATCGCAACAGTACGGGCAACCTCAACTCGTGACATAGTAGACAAACAACAGGTTCTTATGTAAGATATACAATGAATATTTTATGCTATGTAAAATGAAACCTCCAGTACAACGATTCAAGTTCAGGTCACGTGTTTTAGCACAACGATACAAGTACATGTCACGTGTTGCTGCAACTTTAAATGTCACGCTGTTGGGCACGAGTCCACCGAGGGAAGGTACCACCGCCACTCTCATAATCCGCCGTAAAGCATTACTTGTGTTTCGGTTGGAGACGTGCGGTTAGCGACTATACTTTGAAGCGGGGCGACTACCTTAGTCCTCAAAAATAGTAAATAGTAAAAAAGTGCACAATTCAAATATTGGAATTAAGCCTCAAATTCGAATCCGGACCTTCAACTACAATAAGTTACACTACTGCTTATTTAACTGTCTGTAGTGGTAAGGGTAAGTACAATCTTTAATATGTACACAAAAAATGTGTACAATCAAAATATTTGAATGAATTTTAAGATTTTTACCCGGACCATCAAACACGAAAAGTTTATATACCACTATTTGCTTTACTGCTAATAGCAGTAGACGAGAGGATTTTTGTGTACAATATTGTAACACACAAAGAATGTGTACGGTCAAAATATTAGAATTAAGTTTAAAAATCGAACACGAACTATCAAATGCAAGAAGTTTATACCTTCTTATCTAAAGCTCAACGTACATTAAATACACTTAACAACAACTGGCACGCTACAAGAATCACAACAAAACCACAGAGTAAAAATAAAATGAGACGGCGTAGTCGAGTTCAACGTTGGGGTCAGGTTTACGCACGGAGCGTACGCGGGGGGCGTGTTTGTCACCGACTCGGCTGTCTGGATGTGGCCAGTGGTCAACCTGACCAATTTTTATGAGCAGAGCAAACGAACATGCAGCCTAATATCTAAATATTATAAACAAGTACCTCGTCGCGTCTGTTGGTCTATCTGTTCATGATAAACTCAAAAATTACTGGACGAATTTTCTCATACTTTTCAACAACAGGTATAATGATTGTTGAGGAAGAGTTTGGTGCATAATGGTGGCGAGAAATTAAATAGTTAAATTTAATATAGTAATTCTGTGCGAAGCTGGGCCGGATCACTAGTTTTTTATGCGAGAGTAGCAAAGCAGCATACAAACCACCAGATGATAAGTAGGCCGATAGACATAGCCATCCACGTAGAACCACAAACACGACTGAAAACCTATCTGAGCTCGAACTTAAATATGTTGCTACTCCTGAGGACTAAGATGGTCGCCTCGTTTCAGTGTAGCTGGCAACCGCACCACTCCAATCTAAATACAAGTAATGCTTTACGGCGGATTATGAGCGCGGCGGTGGCAGCTATAGCTGTACTATAGTACTCTCACTGGACCCATTTTCTTTAGATTGGAGATGCGCCGACAACTCACAAAATGTTGTATGTTGACATTTATGAACACACAGTCATTGTTTCCGATCACAGTCTTGTAGCTTAATGCTTAATTTCAATGCTTTGTTACGTATTAGTTTAGTTTATGCTTGAATCAAATTATTATTATTATTATTTTATTGTATGCCATTGAAAGGCAGGACATCAGCGATCTGTTAAATGATTATTATCTTCTGTACCTGTGTCCACAATAAATATGTTTGACTTTGACTTTGACTTTAGCTCTGACGTAAAAGTAGCACTTATGTTCGCCTGTAATCCATACATATTTGTATGTACACGAAAGGTGTGTACAAGCCGCAAGCATATGGCGCCAAGTAATAAACAGCAGTGTTGTACCTGCAGGGAAAGTATTAATGTAAGAGAGCATAAAATTGATGTTAGTCATGTGTTTTATGTGAGAGATGCAATTGATGGCAAATAGTCATGTTTTAATGTAAGAGAGCATGAAATTGATGTCAAATAGTCACGTTTTTATGTAAGAGAGCATGCAATTGATGGCAAATGATCACGTTTTTACGTAAGAGAGCATGCAATTGATGGCAAATAGTCATGTTTTAATGTAAGAGAGCATGCAATTGATGTCTAATAGTCTGAATGAGAATGCGGCTTGATATCATTATTTCAGTACATTTATGTCTTATGTTTGTCAAAACATGTTTTTTCTTCAAATGTACCTCTCTCATAACATGCAAATATAAAGCTGCATATATTATGGGAATGTGCCGTAGTTTATTAAACGTACGTAATGTAGACTTTTGTCCGAGAAAACCCGCGAGCAAAAGCTAATTTTATTTATAAACATGGCGTTTCCAGAGCAGCTTAATCACATGCGCACGGGCAGCTCTCCGTCTCGCTCGCACGATGATATTTAAATTTAGTATCGCGTTATACGTTTCGCAGGCCTACCTACTTAGTGCCTAGGCTGGATGCGGGCTATGCATTATTCAAGCACTAAATCTAGGTTTCTTATTAGGTCCTGTATTATTCTAGTGGAGAAACAGTTGATTAGGATTTATTCTCGCTTGCATCTGGCACTATTTGTGTGCAAGGCAAGCTTGAAGTGAACATGATAGGACTTTATATTCAATTGGTCGATGTCCGCGACTACGATCACATGGGTTTCAATTATTGGGTTTTTCAAAATTATTTATCACAAAACTCTCCCGTTTTTGTCCATTTTTGATTCATAGAAAATATAAAGTAGACATGGACAGAAGTTCATTATTACTCACTGACAACTTTCCTACTTTGTATACGATATTCAAATTAAAACCTTCAGAAATCAAAACAGAAATAACATGAGATTTTAAAGTAATATTATTGCGGCTTTTATACATTTTACTATGTACCGGGTACTCATGATTAACGATTTTTAATTGCGGATATTTGTAACAAGTTGCATGACTCGCGGTCACAGCTAAACTGCGGTGGCAAGAGGTAGTGATATATTTAATGTTTTTATTTTTAATAAGCAACGGCACGGGCTAAATCTAGTTAAATAAACCAATATCTCAAACCACTGCTATTGAATGATTCAGTTGGGCACGCTCTCGGGACGTGAGGCGAGCGATACGCTATAAATTCGATTAGGCGAGAATTGAGTAAGATAATTATAGTGTTTCTGTAGCGGATAAGCAGTTGTATACTAATAGTATAGTTCCAGACTATCTTTCGAGAGGTCTCGGGTTCGACTCTCAGGCACACTTGATTTTTTGAAGTTATATGTGTATTAAAAATTATTAGGCATCACTTGTTAAAGATATCAATGGTTAAAGAAAAATCTCCTGGGACCTGCTTGGCTATAAGTTTGTCATGAATTGGCAAGATAGTAGAAAATAAGTTTGACGTAAGCACCATTGCCCTCATAATGCGCCGTAAAATACTTCTTGTATTTCATTTGTTTTTTGGAGAGGTGCAGCCGGCTATATTCACCACCGCCCGGATATCTGATATACGGACAGACGGAGAGACAGACAGACAGAAGTCCGACAGAGTGCTAAGCGAACCTACGAACCAATGTTCTATCGGTCCGTCGATCATTAACTTATTATTGTCCCATTGTTGGGCACAGATCTCAACTTCGAAAAATAAGAGTTAGGCCATAGTTCACAACGCTGGCTAAGTGCGGATTGGTAGACTCTACACTCCTTTAAGATAGTTTTATTCATTATCAAACGTTATTTTTTTTCTGCAGCAAACCACGGATCGACAGATTGACGTATCTATGGATCGATGGATCGTTGCATCGACGGATCGACAGACCTACAAACCGGCTTACCATTTAAATTAGACAGATTCCATTTTAGCCATTTGATTATGAAAAATCTCAAGTCTTAAATCAATAATAACTTTTTCTATATGAAAAAGTATGACAATAGTACCTTTGAGTATTAAACAACTTTGAACCCTCTCATTTACAAGCGGCAAGCGCTCGGCAGCAGCCACAAGGCGCAGTCGCAGAACCGGTAGTCACAGCTGCGCGTGCGCACTGAGACGCGTTCACATTGGTGCCTGCCTTATAACTTATATTATAACTCGGAATAACTTGCTTCGGAATATATTATGTTACCTTATAGTATGTTACCGTGTATATTAATAATATATGTCGGAGCGAAACCGCATATTTAAGAAAACGCGTTGTCGTTAATGTTGTTTTAATTAGTTTCATAATTGAAAATTATTAATCTAAAAATTAAAAAATGTTTTACTGATCATAAAAAGTTATGTACCGCCATCCAATTTTGTTATAAAAGTCCGAGTGCCCGCAGGTAATCATCATTCTCGCTCAAGCCGTCGCATAGTTCGGATCTCTCTACTACAACGTTACGCTGCCCGAGCAATATACGAAGATAATCAAATATTCTTGAAGTTTTCTTTCGAATGTCTGAACATGAGTCTTCAAGTCAACAAATGTGACGTCAGATATGCTTACTTTCCACCATCTCTCCGAAATATATGACGTAAAATTAATTCAGAAGAGTTAATCGTGAATTCATGTTACATAGTATGATGTATGTTAGTATTATAGAATATTACAGTGTGTGTAGGCAAAAGCAAATGAAGCCAAGCGGCACAAATATTCTTTGCAGTGATTACGTATTTGTCCCGTTTGGCTTCAAACTTTTGGTCCATGGAATCGTTCCAAAAAACTTTAAACCATTAGTCTTACGTTTTATTGACGCTGCTGATACGAGAGGGCTGGCTCATATCTCACGCAGATAATTTCAATGTGTGAATACGTTGAGCGTGGTTGCAATTGTGCCGTTAGGCAAAGACTTGCTATAGATTATATTATTCAAGTTACGTTTTAATTATAGTTACTAATAAGATAGATATTGTTATATTTAGGTTAATTAATAATCAAGAAAATAATGAAACGTCGATCGCGGTCAGCAATTGGATGGCTAATCGTTGAGTAACTTTATTTTAAGCATCATAAGTTGCAGGACTGTACACAGACCTAAAACATTTATTTTTTATTAAATGGAAGTAGCAACCGAACATGCAGTCCATGATGTAGTCACCCTGGACATGTGTAATCAACTCCATTGCTCCTCCTGAGGATTGAGGTAAAGACTCAATCGTAAATGATCCTGCAGCAGAGGTGATTGTTACAATTGTAAATTAATCGGCAACGACACCTTTCTACCGAAACGCAATAAGCTTCTCCATATAAATGGGTGTAGCAGTGGTGAGGGGAAGGAAGGTACCCTCAAAGTTACCATTAGTGTTTTGGCGTAGGATTACTGACGTTAACGAATACTCGCAATTCCTTTACAATTTGTAATGATAACTCTAATTCTTCAGACTAGCTACTTCCTCGTTACTGCAGTTCTTAGTAATAGTGACTCAACACAATTTCCATTTTGCACCGATTTATGTGTGTCATACTAATGAATACTTATGAAGTTTAAATGAACGCAGCCTACCGTGAAGTGACAAGCTTTGTCACATCCTCATAATCGATTTTCTTCGTGTGTGATTCAAATTCAAATATTTTATTTCATTAAAATTACTTTAGAAATATTTTCCAAATCAGTTAAAAATTACGGACTAATGCGCTAACAAACATATTTTTTTATTTTTAAATATTTGGTCCATAGAGTCCGATTACCAAACAAAGTTTCAAACAATTAGTCCCTTGTTTGATCGACGCTACCAGTGACAAGAGGGCTGGTTCAGATCTCGCGCAGAGAATTGCGATCCGATTGCGATGCGATTATCCGCGCGTCAGCGTTCGTGGACTCATACCGTATGGGCATGTACTCCCTTTAGATTTTTTGGGTTAATTAGTTTTAAGGTATTCCACCTTACATTTTTATAATTATTATTGAAAAAATATACTAACAGAAATGAGAATCTACTTATTTTTGAAGTCGGTTGAAAATAGAGAAAAAGTTTGAGTAACTCAAATGGTAATTAAATCAAGAGTTAGGTGCGATCTAACGACTACCTTTCCATTTATTAATTGTATAAGTAGGATTAATTTATTAAGAGAAGGCATTACTTCTTCCTACCTGTTATTAACTGTACGTTAAACTATTAACTTTGTTGATAACGTATAATTAAAATTGTCTAACCATATGAGTTGTTATTCTAACAAAGTATTCTTCCACAGTTTCTCTCTTTAACAATAATATTTTAAGAAACCATTTGGGAGCTAATGTATTATTGATTGATTTAAAGTAATTAGTGTATCAATAGACTTTTGTTTGTCAGAACGATTAATTAAAACGTAGATTAGGCTTTTGATACGTCCTAAGATGAAATACTATTTATAGAGATACTATTTTAAGATGAAATACTAGTTTTAATATATTTACTTTTTTTATTGTGAAAGAGTAAGAAACGGGCATGCAGACCACCTGATGTTAAGTGGTGACTGCAGTCCATAGACATCCGCGTACAAGCACAAACACGGCCAAAATCCTATCCGAGCTCGAACGTAGATGCGTTGCTACTCTTGAGGACTAAGATGATCGCCTCGCTTTAAAGTGTAGTTGACAACCACACCTCTCGAACCGAAACGCAAGAAATGCTTTAAGACGTATTATGAGGGCGGCGGTGGTACCTGCCCGATCGAACTATAGTTTTTCTTCCTTTAAAAACTATATACTAACTAAGAAGTGTTTTATGAACTCGCCCTTACTAATCATCTCGATACTGAGTACGCCTCTATAGGTACTACAACGTATTGTATGTCGCACGGGCAGACAGGACTACTTTATATGTATGGATGGACTGTACGCGTTACCTTGTGGATATCGCTCCTAACATCATATACCTGGATACGCAAATATAGTTGAATCTTTATTGTTACAAGAGTAGCAAACAAGCGTGTAGACCTTTTCAAGGCTTTGTTTGTATTTTTTTTATGTGAGAAGAGTAGCAAACGAGCATACAAACCACTTGATGTTAATTTGTCGCAGCCCATACACATCCACGTACAACCACGATGACAACAAACACGACTGAAATCCTATCCTCGAACTTAGTTACGTTGCTATTCCTGAGGACTAAGGTCGCTTACCGTCGTTACCTCGCTTCAAAGTATAGGCGACCGCATCTCTCCAACCGAAACACAAGTAATGCTTTACAGCGGATTATGAGGGCGGCGGTGGTACCTCCCCGATCAAACTATAGTTTTCCACCTTTAACCCTGATAGCAACCTGCTCATTTGTTGCTCTCCTCAAACAAAATGTTCACTTTCTTCACTAACAATGAGACTGATGACCCGAAGGCATGTTATGTGGAGTAAATGCGTTATAATGCACGACACACGTGTAAAACCATAACGGTTGATTATTGTTGAATGTACACAACAAGATTTGGGACGATAACGCTGATTTTTATAGTGTAGATTTAATAAACTTTTATTAAAATAATTAAAGCATTTTTATTAAAATAATTAAATGTTCTCCTTTGAAGCCGGCGATGCATTGGCGACTCTGGTGTTGCAGATGTCCATAAGCGACGGTGACTGCTTTCCATCAGCTTTAAAGGTGGTAGAGCCATTAGAGCTCACCCGGGG
>DWON01009946.1:0-11083 GCA_018251015.1 Phocides pigmalion okeechobee | reverse complement strand
ATATAGGCCACCTGATGATAAGTAGTCGCTGCAGCTCATGGACATCCATATACATATACATAGGTTAGGCTTTATATATATATACATAAATAATATATATACATAAATAATATATATATACATATATAATATATATATACATAAAGCCTAACCTAAACGATCTAAAGGGAATCCGTACCTATGGATTCCAAGAACACTAACTGCATTCCCACATTAAACAGCAATTGCAATTCTCTGCCCGAGATATGAATCAGAGCTCTTATCACCGGCGGCCTCGATTTAACGTGGGGCTAAGTAATTATTCAAACACAAACAGGACTGAACTTCTATTGAAGCTTGATAGTATATATGTTGCCACGTCTGAACTTAAGATGGTAGCCTCGATCATAATGAGTGCCGATAACCACAGCTCCTCAACTGAACCACAAAAAGTGCTTCATGGTGGATTATAATAGCGGCGGTGACATCTTCCGGATGGAAGCATTTTACCGAAGTTCTCATTAAAAATATAAAAAAATATATTATTATATTGACGTTGAAACATTTACTAAAATAAAAGAAATGCAAGTAAATCTTACTCAAATAGTTAGGAACTTACTAATAAAAACTGCGTAACTATTCTAGTAGTCTCTTAATGTTAATATGTCTTTGTTGATTAACAAGAAATGATGTAGATATTATAAGTAGTAATCGTGAGTACCCGGCACATAGAACATCTCAATATTTAAAAGATCAACTTAATATAAAAAAAAGACAACAAGAAAGTGACAAATAAACTAGTATTTGCACATCACGCAACATGGATACTAGAAATTAAAATAACCTTATTAATACCATAAGTTAATTAGTTAATATATGCTACTCTGTTACGCAACCAAGTGCCTCGTACTTAGCTTCTGCTTTAGGAGATAAGACACAGCAGCGCTGATTTTCAGTACAACCAGCACATTTTCAAGTACAGTTTGTATATAAGGATATAGAAACTGTTCTTGAAAAATATGTTTCCCCGACAAATTTATGTAAAAAGGGTTAAGTGACTGAGAGGACGAAGTTTTTATGAATACCCAGTACATTATTGCGAAGGACCAAAATTATTATCCAACCACCAAATGTTCATAACTTTCTATGTCCAATAACTGTTCAATAACATGATTGTGCGAAGGTTTCCCAGCAGGTAAATTTCCCTATCCCTTAGCCCAGGAAGGGGTGTCTAATAAAGATTAATAAATAGCGGGCCACGCTTGACCGTACAGGTCCGCACGACCGCAATATGTCGGGTGAAGCCTCGAATTGCTGTGATATTCGAAAAGGTAAGAAATTTCTCACTTACCTTACCTTCTCTTATTTTCACCTTTTTCGTTATTGCCAAATATGTCCTCGAGCTTAGGGCGGCAAGCCGAATAAAGATCAACAATCCTACCTGATCCGCCTCGCCTTAGAACCACAATATTAACGAATGTAAGTAAATATATAACTATTACTGAAATCCTTATGTACCTATACAAGATGATAGAATCTATACGACTCTCAGGGGAGGTACCACCGTCCTATTCACCGTGAAACAAAGCTTCTGTTTTGATGGTAAGGATTCTCGGCTCATGTGTAAGAATATTTTAGTTCTCAGGTGTTATTCAGTTCAGTTGAGAATCCAATTCTATGTGGCATTGTTACCGATGTTAATGGGTGGTGATCATCTTAGTCCTCAGGGGTAGCAACGTATCTACGTTCGACCTCAGATAGGATTTCAGTCGTGTTTGTGGTTGTACGTGGATGTCTATGAGCTGCGACTACTCAACATCAGGTGGCTAACATGCTCATTTGCTACTCTTCTTACATAAAAAAAAATAAACTATTTCCTTTCAGTTTTACGTAACATTAAAAAAGGTCTAGTCTAATCAAGGCGTAGAAAAATTATATCGAATAGGGATGGGCAAGTAGAAAAAACATTTCGATGTTTATCGTAATAATATCGATCTTGCGAATATTAAAATTATCGATATATCATAATTTGGTTGCAAGTGTATATCATCATATCTCCACAGTATACTCAGAATTTATAAAAAATACACATAAAAAAGTATTTCTGAACCTCATTATGAAAGTATTTACTAAATGCAAAGATTTTTTTTAATACCAAAACGGATGTTGATAGTTTTAAAATACGGAGTTCCTCATAAAATACATTGTAATTGCTACAAATTTGATACTCAAAATAAAACATTTGACATCAATATATCGCATTTTAAAATATCGTCTATTTATATACATAGCTTTAAGAAAATATATCGATATATCCAATATTTTTGCCCAAACCTAGTCATAATGGAAGAACGTAGACAATCAATCGCAGGTGTCTTATTATAATGGTCAGTGCTTATGACAGCTACCAAGTAGCGTAAAGCCTTTCATTCATTCAAGCCCTTTCCAAGATTTAGCTTCCCAGAGTAGAATCATGTTATGTAAACGTTTCATGAGCAAAATATACACGAATTAGAAATACCTCTAAATATTATAAAATAAAATCCCCCGTCGTATCTGTCTGTATGATAAACTCAAAAGTACTCGACGGATTTTCTCACAGTTTTCAACAAAACATACTGCGATTCCTGAAAAAGGTTTTGGTGCATAATAAGCTAATTTGTTTTTGTAAAATGATCGAAAACGAAATAGTTTTCGCAACTATGATGACGTATGAAAGAAAAATAATATAAAGAAAAATAAACTTTATTTCCCGTGTTATAACTCATTACCAAGATAATTATAAACAAGAGCAGATTTCGCCAAACATTCCTTTTTGGGCGATAATTCGGAGAATGTATAAGATAGGTGTATCATAAAGCCTTGTAACAGTCAACTGTGGTTGCGTGGGTGGGATGAACACCTGTAGCAGCTGTAACAGCAGTGTTTTAGGTGGGTGGCCACCGTCAGACTATCTACGGAACCACAAGTGACATTTACGTGGCGTCATGACACATCTGTCATGTTATGGTCTAAAAGGGAACTAATGGGCTATGAAAATCTGTAGCTGGCTCGCAGTCTGTTAGTGAAAAAAGATTTTACGCGAACAAACAAGTGCCATGCAAAATACACAAACTGTTCATTTAGCAAAAAAAGTACATTTTTGTAACAGAAAGGCAGTGTTTATTAATTTGAACTAGGTTTCGAAATGCAGTATCTCATAATACAAATTATGTATGCGTTAATGCATACGTGTCTGTGTGTATGTGCATTTACACGCAGAGAATGCCATATAAGTATACAGGAGTATGTTGCCATATAAATAAGTGTAAGCATTACCACACTCTTTACATAAGTATATTGCTGTTAGGATAGATAGTAGAAGGAGAAGGAATGTGTTACAGTCGTGGGGTTTTGCACAATGAAACGCCGAGATAATTTTTACATACATTTAGTATATTTAACGGACAGAGTAACGTCCTACCCCCTCCTTGTATCTCGAATGCCCTTTAACTATCTGCTACCCTCTTTATATAGTTTTATCATTGAGAGTCAAATATAGACTCATTACATTTAAAACGACATTGTCATCTTTCAGTATTCGTGTCTTATGCTCAAGAGAAAACTAATAACTCATACATTTATTACCTAATTATTACTTTAGTGTCTCAATATATGTAAACTGTTTCTTTAGTTTAAAATTTTAGCACTATTTTTTTTAGAATAAGTGACAACACGTCGTTGTTTCTTTTTTATGAGAATGCCTTATATACTTATAATTGGTATGTATATAGGCTAAACTACTATAGTATTTCTTATTTTGTAAATGTCTTGTATACGTTGCTATATATCTAAATGAATCACCTAACAGAGTTTTAAAAATGCTTAATCATACGTTTCTTTACAAATATATTTCCCTAGACACCACACAAACAAAACACTTCGACCTAAGCTCACAAGCCGCAATACCCGAGATGAATTAAGTTATATGTCCGCTGACTGTAAACATTCAAATTATACCTCGGATTCCATTTTTATTGCCAAATCTTGGAGCAAAGGTCAGTTGAAATCATGTCTTTCATGAATAGATCCGCTATTTGTTCGCCAGACACGTACCCTCATAAAAGGATCGCCAAGAATTTTAAAAGGTCCCCGCCGTTGCTTTATAAGCTTTGCGGCTCGTGTCATATTTCAAGACAAAATGTTTACGTTGACTAAAGTTCTGCATAGCGTCTAGTTGACTTATGACTGCTTTTAGAACATTCTCCTTGTTAAGAATGTTTTGCAATTTTCTCTTGGAAATTTTAACCGGAAATCCTACATTTATAATAAAAAAGTGTAAAGAAGTAAAATCCATTCATGCTTCAGATCTGAAGCACGAGTGGAGATTACTTCGTAGTATTTATATTAAGATAATAAAGCTGAACAGATCGTTTGTTTGCTTGTTTAATTGTTTGAATGCTCTTATCTCTGAAAGTGCCTATCGGATTTCAACAATTATTTTAGCATACGATGGTCATATTTATGAAGAAGACTTATAGGGTATCTTGTATCTACAATTCTTGGTTAGCCTTAAATATTGTTATATGTAAACTAAGCCGGAAGAAAAACACCATCGAACTGCTGTATCCGCGTGTCCTGTGGTGATAGGTAATTCTACTTAAGTACGATATACTAAAGTTATTACTTTCAAGTAGATCTAAAAAAGTCCAGATACAAAGCTGTTTTTATATAAATGTATTGGCCCTTAGTTGGTACTTTATTTTTTTCTAAAAGAAAATATTCTTCTTAGAAGAAGAAATATGACGTTCTTATCTTCGTCGAAAGTTATAAATTTGTATTTTCTCACATTTTCCCTTTTTAACACGCTATTATTAGCTTCAACCGATGTATGTATATGTGTATATAACGGATTCTTTGAGGTTAATTTTCACCAATTTCCGGAAGTCTGTTTAATTTGAAACTTTGCACACGTATCAAGGACCGATGACCATAATATGAAAAAAAAATCCAACTAAAAAAATATAAATAAGAAAAAAAATGTGATTTAAAAAAAGCGTGGGTTGCTTTTTCAGTGATCTATTGATACCATGCACCCCAGGCTGAATTTTTTTTTATAAAAGCGTGTTTTTTTACGGTTTTTTTAGGTATACCACTCATAACTTATTTATTTATTTATTTGGAAAATGTAGAAGATACAATTTTAAAAAATATTTTGCTTCTATATTTTCTATAACATTATCTATTTACTCTTAATAAAATTGAGATCGACAACACGTTATCTAACGTGAAAAAGTACAATTTTATAATAGTTTACAATATTTCAGGCTTAATTTTTTCACCTCAATTCACGACAAAATTTTCAATTTTACACCAAGGAATTTTAACACGTAACTTTAATATTTAACATCAACTACGAATATCCACGTGGCATACTACGGTCAGTACCCGCACGGTCACGCTGCCGCAATTTAATGATCTTTATTGTCGCTTTATCCGGGTCCGAACTGAAGGGACCGAATATTTACCTGCAAAAAAACCGACCACGTACAATCATGTTATTGAAGTGTTATTTGACGTTGAAAGTTATTAGGAGGGTGCGTAGGGTAATAATTTAGTTCTTCACAGTAATATTGGGAAATATTTTGATTTGTATATTAAAAATATGGTCAGGTATTATATCTTCATATAATTGTTTTTGAATAAGTGGAAGAGTTCCTGGAAATAATTAATTAATGTAATTAATACTCGCACATACACTTGAAAAATTTCTTTAGAGTACATGTACAAGAACAACCATATGGAAAAGTGTGTAGGTAGATCGATTACGTCGTTAATACAATCTTTCATTATTACAAATGAATACAAATTAATTAAATTAAGATCACAATATCTAACCTAACATGGAAAATACAAATTTCAAATAGTTAACAATATTTAATTTTTTAAACTCGTGAATTCTATACAAAATTTTCAATCTTACACCAAGGAATTTTAAATTATTTTTATCTTGAATTTTCTACAAAATTTTCAATTTTACACCAAGTAATTTTAACTTAATTATTTAACATCATCTAGGAATAATTACACGGACTGGCTACTTGTACCCTCAAGGGCGACGCGCACTATAATAATCTTTATGGTCACCTTATCCGGAACCGAGCTGAATGGATGGAATATTTACCTGCAAAAAAACCGACGTACAATCATATTATTGAAGTGTTATTGGACAACTTTGAAAGTTATTTGTAGAGGTTTTTTTTATTTATTCATAAACTGCTGCTTTTTATCTTGCAGCACCCTTGATTTCTTTTAGATACATTATCCTTTACAAATGTTTAAATATTTCTAGTAAATATTGTAATCAGAGAAAACAAAAACAATAATAAACCTAAATAATATAAACCAAACTAGACGAGTTAATATTAAAAATAATAACTAAATAACTAAACTACATACACATAGATAAATAGCATGATAACAACACACACTTTACTGATATTTATTTTTACAGTTTTTTTACCTCCGGTGTCAACCCACACTTGGTTAGAACAATGGACGAATATCTCTTCTCTTCTCTGCCTAAGACATGCTCAAAAGTGGGATTTTAATTGGTCTATTTGTTCCAGAACCTTATGGAACTCCACCTAAGTCCGTCAGCCTCGCGCCAGAAGAGATCGAAGAAGTAAAAGAAGAGGCTCCAGTAACATCTCCTATGATGGACATGTACGTATACCTAGTAACTCTATGTTGGAGCAAGCTGGACCACGCTGCTCCAGTGTTTTATATGAGAAGAGTAGCAAACGTGCATGCAACCCACCTGATGTTAAGTCGCAGACACAACCACAAACACGACTGAAATACTATCTGAACTCGAACCTTAGGTTGCTACTGAGGACTAAGATGGTCGCCTCGCATCAAAGTGTAGGCTTCAAAGTGTAGTAACCGCACCTTTACAACCGAAACACAAGTAGTGTTCTACGGCGGATTATGAGGGCGCCGGTGGTACCTCCCCAGTCGAACTAGTTCTCCCACCTTTAAATATATTATTTTTATAAATTTTGTTTTTTGCCAGATTTTTGAAAGTGAGTGACTCCCGTCCTGCCACTCACGAAGCAGGCACGGAATCTGATACTACGTGGCGACAAACCATATACGAAATGGTTGTACAACCACACGAAGTTCTCGGCGAAGGTAACACCCCAATGAGAAGTAAGACCCACATCAGAAGTAACAACCCAATTGAGTATCTATGATCTAAAAGATTTATGAGTAAAAAATCCCACATAAAAAAAATTTAAAAAGAACTCACTAAAAATAAAAATTAAATATGTATAAAGTGACAATATTTATAGCTATAAAAATCCCTTATCAAAAAATAATTCGTTAAATAATTAAAAAAAGTACAGACTTTTTTAAATGCAAAAAGGTGCCAGAAGTCTGTCAATTCAAAATTGGGCAGCGTGATAAACTGTGGCCTAAACTCACTCGAAGAAGGATAGTAATGAGTTGGTGAGTACATAAGACCCCAATTCTTCTTTCGTGTCGGCATGACTGGTAATTAAAGGGTAGTGCAGTTAAGGAGTTAATTGGAGAGGATTAGTACGGGGTGAGGGGAGTTAAAGGATAAGTGAGAGTAAGTCATGCCGTAGTGGAAAGATTGGTCAATCAGCGTAGATGGGCGAAGGCTTATTGTCCAGGGTGCGTGGGCGGACATGTGACGTCACGCCTCTCAAGGAGGCTCTTTCAACGCACCCCAGTGTCTAAGACCCCAATGAGAAGTAAAGACCCAATTGATTAGATACAAATAAAAAAATTAGACCTAAATGGGAAGTAACGTCTAAATTAGTAAAATAATATATTCAGAGTTTATACATTTTACGGGAACTCACGATAAACGCATTTAATTGTCGGTTTTCGAATCAGTTGCATGGCTCGTGGTCACGCCTGAACTAGTTTAGTGAGTAAATTAGTTTAGCCGTGACTACGAGCCACGCTTCTGGTACGAATACCGGCAATTAAAAATGATATGTCGGAAAAAGCGTCAATCGTGAGGAACCGTTATATAGAAGAAAATGTGAATTAGTTTAAAATAATGGGACATTGGGACTTTATAGGCTATTTCATTTTCAGGCGACCTCAATCCGAAGGCCTTGTTGGGCAGGCCTCCCTCTACACCTGGGAAGAGGTCCCGGGAGCAGTTGAGAGAGTTGTGGAAGATGGCTATCGATCAAACCATTCTGTTGGTCAGAATGGAACGCGAGAACGCCAGGCTCAAAGGTTTTTGAAGTTTTTTTTAATTAAGAGCAGCAAACGAGCATGCAAACCGCATGTTAAGTCGCAACCCATAGACATCCACGTACGACCACAAACACGACCGAAATCCTATCGGAGCTCGAACGTAGACACGTTGCTACTCCTGAGGACTAAGATGGTCGCCTCGCTTCTATGTGTGGGCAACCACACATCTCCAACCGAAACACAAGTAATGCTTTACGGCGGATTATGAGGACAGCGATGGTACCTCCCCGGTCCAATTATCATATATCACTTGTTTATATTAATAATCATATTTCACTTTGTACTTCTGTAAAATAATCTCGTTTTTTTAGAAAGCGAAGAATCATCGGCAGTTCGTCGTATAAAGCTGGAGTACACGGAGCTGGGGACCTGTGATGCTGGAGTGTCCCACGTGTGGGACTCGCTGCTGTCGAGAGACGCGTCCCAGCCCGTCGCGAAGGTTGACAGGCACATGCTGACGCAGGCTGTGAGGCAAGGTGATACATGTTTAGAATGACTATCTTTATGAGAAAAATGCTAGTTTCCCTGTACAGGTCATCAGAGTTGTGGAGGCTGCCTAAACTGGAGCTGTTTTCTCTAGACTGCGGATGCGCTAGTCACTGAAATATTGTATTTTTTAGCATTTGTGTGACATCTACGAATACCATTCGTAGTTTAGTAGCGCTGACGTAAATACAGCACTTGTGTTCGCCCGTAATCCATAAATGTGTACGTACAACACAGGCGTGTACAACCGCAAGCGCGTTGCGCCGCGCATTACACAACAGTGTTGTAAGCCGCAGAAAAGGTGTTAAGTACAGAAGCGTAGATAAATTCAACACCAGCGGTCACCCATCCATATATTTACCGCAAAACCGCATAACAAGGGATAGTGCGATAGCACAAATCATACTTAATCACCAGTGGTCACCCATTCAATTTTCCATCAGGAAACCGAATGTTTAACATGCGTAAACACAAACAAACCGTAGCCCCACCAGCGGTCACCCATCCAAAAGTCACAATTTCCAGGAGTGCCGCGCATGTCCCGCGGCGGCGTGTGGTACTTCCTGGCGGAGCAGGCCAGCCTGCGCGCGCCGCCGCCCGACGCCAGGCTCTTCCCGCACTACCACACTTCGTACCACTCCCTGCTCGCGGGGCTCACGAAGCATCAGCACGCTATCCTCATTGATTTGGGTAAGTTTTTAGAGCAGCAAACGAGCATGCGAACCACTATTTCAAAGGTGGGGAACTATAGTTCAACCGGGGAGGTACCACCGCCGCCCTCATAATCCGCCGTAAAGTATTACTTGTGTTTCGGTTGGAGATGCGGTTGTCTACACTTTGAAGCGAGGCGACCATCTTAGTCATCAGTAACAACATATCTACGTCCGAGCTTAGATAAGATTTTAGTCGTGTTTGCGATTGTCTATGGACTGTAACTACTTATCATCAGGTGGTTTGCTTGCTCGTTTGCTACTCTTTTTACATTAAAAACAAAACCTGATGTCAAATAGTCGCAGCCCATAGACATCCCCGTACAACAAACATGACCGAAATCCTATGAGCTCGAACGTTACGTTGCTACTGAGGACTAAGATGGTCACGCTTCAAAGTGTAGGCAACCACACCTCTAACCGAAACATAAGTAATGCTTTACGGCGGATTATCAGAGCAGCGGTGGTACCTCCCCGGTCCAAATATAGTTCCCACCTTTAAAGTGGTTGAAATGGCCGACATGAAATGCAATAGATGTGAATAATAGAAATTGATTATAGATAACTAGCGACCGGCCCAGCTTCGCTCGGGTAATTTCTTTCATACACGCATCCAGTCATTGTCTAGTTGCGAACACTAACAATTAGAGACATCTATTTCGAACGACGACTGAATTACTATATTGAATTTAACTATTCAATTTCTCGCCCAATTTACAAAAGAAACTTAACTTATTATGCACCAAAACCTTCCTCAGGAATCACTACCTGTTGTTAAAAACTGTGAGAAAATCCGTCCAGTACTTCCTGAGTTTATCTCGAACAGACAGACGCGACGGGGCACTTCGTTTTATAATAGAGATTTAAATTGAATTTCCAGGTCGAACGTTTCCCAAGCACTCGTACTTTGCGTCAGCGCTGGGTCCAGGTCAGCTGGCCCTGTACAACATCCTGAAGGCCTACTCCCTGCTGGACCCAGATGTAGGCTACTGCCAAGGACTGAGCTTCGTCGCTGGCGTCCTGCTGTTACACGTGAGTTTTACTTTGCTACAAAGAGTACCTACATTAAGTTTTTTTATTATGAAAGAGTAAGAAACGGGCATGCAGGCCACCTGATGTTAAGTGGTCACTGCAGGCCATGGACCACCACGTCCAATCTCAAATAGAAAAGAGGTTCTATTTAAGAATGGACGCGGATGCGTTCCTACTCTTGAGGACTAAGACGGTCGCCTCCAATAATGTGTATCCGGCAACGACACCTCCCCAACCGAAACACAATACATGAAGAACATGTTGCTTACGGCTTTACGGCTTTGTCGTTTTGCATAGTGTGTTACATTGGACTGTTTTTGACAAAACAATAACCTAACCTTACTTAACTGTGGCTATACCCACATTTAAAGACCTCCCCCACGCCTCACCCCCGCCTGCTTCGTATTCGTTGTCATTTATGCAGTGTGTTATGACTTTTTTAGTCTAAACACTAACGTCACCTGACCTAATTGCGGTGTTACCCACATTTAATGCCCCACCGCACCTCACCCCCGCTTACGCGTCCATCCTTAAATAGAACTTCTGTTCTATTTGAGATCGGACGTGGTTGTCCATGGGCTGCAGTGACCACTTAA
>DWON01009945.1:0-11083 GCA_018251015.1 Phocides pigmalion okeechobee | reverse complement strand
TCGCCTCCAATAATGTGTATCCGGCAACCACACCTCCCCAACCGAAACACAATACATGAAGAACATGTTGTTTTACGACGGATTATTAGGGGGGCGGTGGTACTTCCCCCGGTTGAACTGTAGTTATCTCACCTTTAAAACTAATTACAATAAATTATCACCTAAAATTTATCAGTGTGTATTCATCTTTACAACTTAACTGTTAACTCTCGCTTATCTGATATATATCTATCTCTATCTAACACGTCAACATGCTACGTTAGACAGAGACAGACAATCACGCCTGCGCATTGCGTAGCTACCGCAGCTAACTTCAATCAACGAAACATTTCTATTTCGTTCTCAGTTGCAATTGAGACGCCGAGAAGGATGCACGTCTTTGTACCTAATTAAAATGTAAACACCGAAATGTTTAAAATGACAGATATTTTCGTGTGTGTGTGTTATTTTCTCTTTCTGTGTGATTATGTTGTAACTGACACGTATGTTAATGAGTTGATAACGAGTGAGCACAAACATGTACATTGTACACACGAACACCCGAAGGAAGATCAAGTAAGTACATTAATTCAATATTAGCTCCTAGATGCAAATAAATCGTTTATAAATCGATTTGACATCGGCTGTATGTTACCTTTAACCTTTGCTTTGTTTGCAAATTTTATAACGAACATGTTCGGAAAGTAAGAACGATTTAAAAATAAAATGTTCGATTTTCAAAACAGAGGTTCAATGTTTATTAAACGAATTGACAGCGGCTGTATGTTACCTTTAACCTTTGCTTTGGCTGAAAATTTTATAAAGTAAAAGTTTTGGAAAGTAGATAACATAATTAAAAATAAAATGTTCTATTTACAAAACACGGGTCGAATGTTTATAATTTCAATTGACATTGGCTGTATGTAACCTATAACCTTTGTTTCAACTGTAAAATTTATAAACATAACCACAAACATATGTTCTCAAATCATAAAGAACTATTTAAGAAAACAACATTCGATTTTCAAAACATAAGTTAAATGTTAATAATTCGAATTGACATCGGCTGTATAGAACCTTTAACCTTTGTTTTGATTGCAAAATTTATGAACACAACTTCGAACATGTTCTAAATTATTTAGAACATTTTAAGAATAAAACGTTCGATTTTCAAATCACAATTACAATTTTTATAATTCGAATAGACATTGGCTGTATGTAACTTAAACCCTTTGTTTAGGTTGCAGAATTAATAAAAATATCTTCGAACATGTTCTTAAATGATAGAACGATTTAAAAATAAAACATTCCATTTTCAAAACAAGGTGAGGTTATGTTCTGTGACTGAAATCTTCTGCCTGTTTTAGGTTAAAAATTCTTTGCTACAACGCTTTCTACTTTTGCGTATTGTTTAAATTTTCTCTTTAAGATTAAATAAAAGCAATTATAATTATCTGATTCTGTTTTTCGAGTAGCAGAAACATGAAGTAATTAAGTAAATTTCAAAATATATCATTTATGATAACGTCTAAATTGAGGTTTGTTTTTTTATGTGAGAAGTGTAGCAAACGAGCAGCAAACCACCTGATGTTATGTCACAGCCCATAGACAACCACGTACAACCACAAACACGACCGAAATCCTATCTGAGCTCGAACGTAGATACGTTGCTGAGGACTAAGATGGTCGCCTCGCTTCAAAGTGTAGCCGGCATCCGTACCTCTCCACCTGAACATAAGTAATGCTTTATAGTGGATTATGAGGGCGGCGGTGTTACCTCCCCGGTCGAACTATAGTTCTCCCACTTTTAATTGGGTTATTATAAACATGCGACTTGTCTCGTCTTCGCACGGATGCATTTATGACAACATCTTGCTGTTAAATAACTTCGTCGTGAAAACCACATCAAAATTCGTGGCGTAGCTTGAAATATCTAAGCGTAGAGACGCTGGGAAGCGACTTTGTTTTATATACATCAGGAAACAGAACAATATATCTTCCTCTCTTTTTTAATCAGGGATTAAATGTATGTATAGATGAAAAGATATGTGAAATCGAAGTGTTGATAGGTAATCATTCGATATACTCGTAATAGTGGTTTAATTGTCACAAATCTGATAGTCTACTTCATTCTAGTAAATAATTTACTAAATGTAAGAGACGGAGGTATTAAGCATTCTGGATCTCAGAATAAATCGAAAGTACTTAGAAAAGGCGCAGAATCGTCGCTTCCTGAGCTTTGTAGTCGAGTAGGTATCTAAAAGGTGATTAAGATTCAGCTACTCAGCTCACTTCCTATTAAAACGAGAAAATACGTAAAAGAATTTAACTAGTTTTTCTCTTGTTTCTATCACGTGTTAGCCCTTGCCGACACGAAACTCTTGTAGGCATGAAAATGGAATGAAATCTTGTAGAAATTAAATCATTTAAAACTAACTTCTTCTCAAAAAAAATAGTATGAATATGAAAATTGAGTTAATATTATTAATAAAAGAATGTTTCGTAAGTGGTAGAACCAGTTCGATATGCATGTAACTAGTATAATATATAGTAAAAAGTTGTGTTACAAGACATTAATTCTCAAAAGTATCCATATATCTATGATTTACTATGTTCATTTCATTGACATGGACACATTGAAATGGACACAGAAGTCCATGGACAACAGCGCACACTTACCGTCAAGTGAACTGTATGCTCGTTGCTACTTTCATTTTATAAAAAGCTGCTTAATCCCAGTTCTTCCAGCTTATCTATCACTTGTTTAATTTGTCTGAAATTTATTTTATTTTGCAGTCTTATTATTGAGGCAATGCCTAATAAAGCTGTTAGCATCTATGATGTTACACACACACACACACACACACACACACATACACATATATATGCACAGACGCGCGCAAACACACACGTAATATACATTCTTCGTATACATACTTTAAATTTCAATGTTCCTTTAAAACACACGCGAACTAAGGCGTGGCTATAACCAATATTATAAACATACTAGCCGTTGCAGCTTTCTTCGGTCGGCAGTCAATCTTATAATACATTCCAAAAACACATTCAAATCACTTTTTACCACATTTAAAGTAAATCTATAATAGGAATCTAAACTCATATAAGTTATCTTCTATTTAATTCTTATCCCTCTAAAGGTTGGAATTTGAAAATATATTTTCTAAGTCCTTATTACGCTATATACAGAATTTATCTGCAAAATTTTTGGATTGTAAATTAAGTGGTTTTTATTTCATATGTACATTAGAATAGAAAAAAGTAGTATACCCTCCCCCCCCCCCGCTTATAAGAGGGAAGGAAAAATACCTTTTCAATTCAATCACAAATATTACTACATAATATATTATGATATTTATTCTCCAGCCTTGAACTATTAGATACTGGTGCGTTGACGCTAAATAGCAATCCATGCGTCCCTCGGGAAATCTAACTCCGCAACGAACGTAATCAGAAAGAAATATGATTGTTTAGAAAGTACATTGTTTAAGCTATGTTAATTAAAAAGTTTGTCAGTTATATTACATATTGATATGATGCCAGTTCAAATTAAACAGATGATATGTTGCAAACATTAATATTCATTGTTAATTGTAGAAAACTTTCGACAATTAAAATCGTTTCATATCAACGTCTGGCTGATATTTATTAAAGGCGTCATGACATACATATAATTTCATTAATTATAACTTAGTATGAAATTTCGAATATTATTTTCTTACGAGAAGAGTAGTATGGGAGTAGGCAAGCCATCTAAAGTAAATCGTCATTGCCGCACATAGACGTCCGCGTAATGTTCTGAATAGGATTGATATCCCATCCGACGCCATACGTTGCTATTCTTGAGGATCAATATGATCATCTCACTTCTAAGTGTGACCGTACCTGTGCAAACGAAAAATTTTAGTTGCTTTATGGTAGATAATGAGAATTGAGATGTGGTATATTATTACTTTTTTTCCATTAGCTGACGCTCATTATAACTAATCATTTAGTATTCCATCGGCATGTAGTGTTGTATTGTATTTGAACAAAGTCTTTATTGAGGTAAACGGTAAAACAAGATTATTGAAATTTCTTTAAGAGTACCTTGAAAGTATACTCAATATATTATTACATAGAACTAACCGCGATAAACCCATATTTTTTATTATATATTTTGTGAACTTCTGCCTGATAGAATAGAGATTCTTTGCAATAAGCAAAGAAGCATGCAATCCACTACAAATGCAGAACAGTCCATGCCGTTACTTCCGTCTATGGACATCAGAGATTCGTAGCTACGACGAAGTGCTAATCCTACGTTTTTCGAGGCTTAAATGCCTCTGGCTTAAACGCCTCTGGGCCTCGAGGTATCCTTGTTTATGCGGACAGCCCTTAAGGGATCAACTAGGATCCTAGGTAATGTATTCTGTTATTGGGCGAGTAACGAGTTGTCGTTTGTGTGAGTTCAAGAGCTCTAAAGGAATCTGCGGTTTTACTCTGGAGAACTAATGTGGATCAAATCAGAATATATGATGACTATGTCACAGCTTTTAAATTCGATTTTATGTCCTGAATAGGTACAAACCATGAAATAATAATACAATGCTCAATCGAAACATTTGGCTTGTATGTGTTTTGTATTTCCGGAATACGATTTCACGTAAAAACATTCGCAGTCGCAAAGTGTCCTAGATTGTGATTGCAAATATCTATTTGTTTTTAGATTCGTTGAGCGAAAAACAGGGAGCTTAACGGACAATTTATGTTTGAAGACAGTTTTAGTAATAAAAAGTCGAGTGAAGCAGTTTATCTCTTTATCAGGACACATCTGTTGAGATAGATAGCCGGTACTCGAAATCCTGGCAAAGGTCGTGTTTTCACGACGTATTTTGTCATCATATTAATGGGATTAGTCTTCACAATTTCCCTGTTTTCTTTACTTAATATGGGATTTATTCAAATTTGAGTATATTTCGAACCAGTTGCATGGCTCGTGGTCACGGCGAAACTCGGCAAAGTTTCAGCAATTAAAAATCTATAATCGTTAATCGTGAGTACCCGTTATAAAACATTATGTATGGATTCCGCGATAATATCAGTTTAAAATCGAGTATATTACTTCATTATAAGATATTTACATACACTTAACAAAAGCCAAAGAAAATGTAAAATCAGTATGTCGGTTTTGAGCGCCCTGTAAGGTTGACAAGGGGCAAAAGGCCGACGAAAAACTCTCGGCAAACTATTCACTGATGAAATGAGAAAATGTTCGAATAAGTGTTTTTTGTAATCGAGATATTTTCAGTTTCCTTTAATTATTTGTTATTTTATGCGTATACTTAATCTTATTGATATTTTACGATGTGAAGTCATTATACATGTAATTGTATTTCAGCAAACCAAAGAATGTGTTGAATGATGTTCAGATTAAACTGTTATTACTGGAAAATGTCAATAGTCCTATCATATTGATATTCATTACATATTAAACGTTAATTTCCATAGTTTATATTTAAATTGACTCTCTTCATTTTGGAAGTATATTTGTGTGATTGGCCTCATTTTGTTTAATATGATGCATTTAAGAGGAAAAACATTGAAACTGAGGTACCTTTTATCAAAACTGAACTGTAAGATCCGCTGAAATTTATACAAAGAGAGTTTCCAACACTCGTTTTTATTTTGCACAAAGCACTCGGATGCAACTCGAGTCGCACTGCTTTATTCGAAACGAGATCTTACTTCAATATTATTAAATTGGTAGGTTATGCAAGTTTATTCTAAAACTAACAAAACATAATTAATTATGTGTTTCATTGCATAGACAACAGAGCAAGTGTTACAAACAATGGATGCCACTTTTTCACAATGATTTTTAGCGTTTTGGATTCCATCTCTTCAGCCTTACTTCATAATGCATTTATTATACTAAGACAAAGAAAAATGATGGTTAGATACAGCCACTGCCAATGAACATAAAAATACAAGTATTTATTGTGTTACATATAAATTATTATATTTAAAAAATAGTATATCTTTAATCCGAGTCTCTCCTCATTTCGGCTATCAATTTCTATTGTTCTAACCGATTCAATTATGTTCAAGAGAGAGAAAGTATTTGAGAAAGAAAACATTATACGATTTGAATCTGATATTATCGCGGAATTTATAAATTATGTTATATAACGGGTACTCACGATTAATGCTTTTAATTGCTGATATTTCGAACCAGTTGCATGGCTCGTGGTCACGGCGAAACTGTTTCGAAATATCAGCAATTAAAAAGCGTTAATGGGACCCGTTATATAACATAATGTAAGAAAAACATTGGTACTGCATCTCAGTATCAATATTTTTTTCAAACACTTTATCAAAATTGAAGCGTGAGATCCGCCGCAATTTATACAAAGCGAGTTTCCACCGTTCGTATTTATTTCCCACGGAGCACTCCGATGCAACTCGAGTCGCATCGCTTTATTCGATTCGGTGAGATTAAACTTCAACATTACGAATACCGTTGATCTTCCCTGTGAATTTATGCGCAGTGTAAGATTACAGCTGGCTTCTGTTTGTGACTGCGTGGACTACGAATTTTTAGTTTTAGAACTGTAGCGTGTAGGCTACCTTATTTTAATGGAACGTTGATGCATGGACGATATATTGTTGTGGAAGTAGCAAATGTTGAGTAGTCACTGCAGCCCAAGGACATCCACATCAAATTTTAAAGAGGTGGTTATTTTGTGATCATATATTGCGACGATCTCAAAAAGGAAGTCTTTGTGGTGTGATTGCATTTCCTAAGGACTTAAATGTTCGCCTCGTTAGTAGTCGTTGAAGTATAGCCTACAACCGCACCTCCCCAACCGAAACACAAAATATGCGTCAATGCGGATTGTGAGGGTACCGGTTGCAACACTTCTGGTGAAGTAAAGTTTTAGCATAGTTTAATAATTTTGAATCATATATTACAATTAGAGACTAAACTTGTTGTATTTTAAATGTAAATTAAACGTGGTGTTGCAATACTTTTAGTATTATATGTTTTATTTGTAAAAGAAATCCAAGAATATACAAAAAAGAGTTTGGAATATAAGAAAATAACTAGATATTGACGATCACAACAGCTACCAGATTCACCTAGAGCCATCTAGTTTTTCACATTTAGAATACAAAAACTAAATAAAATCATTCCTTGTTTTATAAATTATCGTTTATATTATACAATTAATTATATAACTATTGATAACATAATAAGAAGACAAATACCAAAACTGTCAGGTATATTGACTCTTAGAGGTTTAATTATTTTAGAAAAATATCATTATTTCAAGTAGTAGATGATATTGCTAACAAGGCATGTGAGTCTGTCTTAAGGTCTTAGATGTATGATAGCATTACGTCTTTGTCCGCAAAACGAACCTCAGATTGATGATGTCACTATTCGAGATGCATTGTATAAGTAAAGGTATATTTTCGAGGCAGTAAATAAATCTATACGATTCAAACGGGCAGGTACCAACTTGCACATGTACATATACAGTGTTAAGTCGTTCTGGAGTTACGGTGAAAAGTTGTGGCTACCGGCTTACTTTTCTGTATTGAATTGAATTTATAAAGCCTATGATGATCATTTCACTTGTATATAGATCATTTACACATAATCCAATAATTTTGAATAACCACTCAGATATAACATTTAGAATCAAAAACCAGACGAAAATCACCTTATTATCTACTTTTTGCGTACAGTATCTGTTTCCTCAACAAACATCTATCGACACATATTTGGTATATTCTTGATTTTTGCACGAAATATTCAGAATCTTAACGAAGTATACAATGATGGTATTACTTGATGAATATAAATAACTAACAATTCCCGTCTAAAATACATAGCGCGACGTAAGCACTTAGACAACCTGTTTATGAATTACTTGTATAATGTTTTTTAAAGTGGAATTACCATAATTAAAAGAAGTTATGTGAAAAATGAGCTGGTAACCACTTGACAGTAAATGGTCAAAGTAACCCATGCACATCTGTGACTTACTCCATAATATTACTATATTTGAGGCCCACCTAACTTTTCCACTTGCTCCAATGTTCCAACTAAAGTCGATCATAGCTGCTACTCCTAAGGACTAAGACCTTTATCTCATATAATTATGAGGGATCGAGGGGAATAATTGCTTTTAGCATAATTTTATAGGTATTGTTATATTTTTTTTGTTTTTGAGTCGAACCAAAAGTGAGGTGAGACCCTTGAGTTTGCATGACTCGCATGCAACATATCGTCATGCAAGTTGCATGACTATCGTCAAATATATAAGCTCTATTGACTGACTGATCACGCCATCAGCGTATCGTCACGTTACCATTTAAATAATATTATGTATTTTCAGGTTTCTCTTCATCTTCAAGAAGTGTTCGTTGCGTTATCTACGCTTTGACCTTGTATGAAGTATTTCAATTTTTTAGTCATTCATTTAAGCACAACAAACCCATATAGCATTCGTTTTTGGAAATGCTTGTAATTATTTCAGCCAAAAAGTAATTTTTAATATAAAGTTTGGGAATCGTGAGTTCCTGTTTCGAAGTGGAACTGAATTTCATTTTTAATAGCAGTATGAACCGTAGTTCGTGCTAGTTGTATGCAAGTCGGTCAAGCGTTAATATTGAAAGAGTTAAGGAATTCATAGTTTTTTTAAAATAAAACTTAATTTTCTTACGCTTTCTAACAATTGTAGGACCAATTTTTTGTGGTTTACTATATTATAAATATTTAAGTATTAAAAAATCAATGTAAACAATATTTTTTATTATTCTCATAATGACAGTCACAAATATTAGAAATTGATTATAAAGTAATATATTTTTAACTTTTATTGTGAAGACATAATAACCTATGAAAGTGGGTGTTTATTCATTTTTATTTTAGTTATATTGTAATAATTAACTATATTTAAGTTAAAATAACAATATTATTAAAATTAATAGGCGTTTCGGTTACGGTTACCAGTCACACATGTATTTTATCATATTATGTACCGGTTGTTGATAAATCTGTAAGAATACTTGTAACTGGTTATTTTATGTAGAAAAATCTCCGCCAAGTTTGTTGAGATTATTTCTTCCGGTGAAATGAATCTGTAATATCAATATCTATTTGATATAGAAGTTGTTCTGAAATATTATTTGATACAATGTCAAGAATCGCTGTTTTCTTTCTTGAAACGATTGGATTGAACGTTATTTTCCTCAAGTGCTCTTATATTTAACGAGAGGTTTATTTTTGGCTATAAATGTGAGAATATTTCAAAAACTGATATCGACAATTTCCTGTATAGGTTATAATTGAAAAGGACTAGAATGATTTCAGCCGACAAGTTTTTATGACCTTTAGTACCATCTGACAGTCAACTCGTACTAATAATTAGTCCATTCTTATTACAATACGTATAATATACGTAGATCTGTATATCTGTATATCGCATATATTTACGAAAATAGTAGTTTGGGAACTGATAATGAGTAATAGTAATGTCTGTCGTATTTAGAATTTTCGTCCGTTTGTTCGTGTGTTTAAAATCGAATCAACCCAAATCCAATGTATTAAATTCAATGGTTTGAACCTTTAATATTGCCGGTCCATATCTTGAAATAACATTTAGTCTTTATTTCATTAAAATCAATACTAACTAACTAGAAAATAACTGGATATGGAAAAAACGCAGAATACGATGGGGAGGTTGACAAGAACACTTGAGAAGATGGTTAACTTATTACTTTTATCATACTAGGGCAATCCGAAAAAGAAGTATTAAGAATGAATCATTTTTTATTTATCTACCTACATAGTCTAGGTTTAGATAGGGCTTTTATTAAAATACATATAAATTTTAAAATGCAAAATACGTGGAGTTCCTTGTGTGAATTAATTATCCATGAATATATTTTTAAGGAGGGAGAACTATAGTTCGACCTCGGAGGTACAGCCGCTGCCCTCATAATGCACCGTAAAGCATTACTTGTGTTTCGTTTGGAGAGGTGCGGTTGCCGGCTACATTTTGAAGCGAGGCAACCATCTTAGTCCTCAGGAGAAGCAACGCATCTATGTATGTTCGAGCTCAGATAGGAATTTACTCATTTTTGTGATTGTACATAGATGTCTATGGGCTGCGACTGCTTACTATCAGATGATTTGTATGCTCGTTTGCTACTCTTCTCATATAAAAAAAAACCTTAAGAAGAGTTGAGAATTTAACTTTTAATTTGGTAACACATAAAGAACTTTGTATAAAAATTTTGAATACGTATAAAAAGAGCCGAATAAAGTATTTTAAAACCCAAATATACTTAAAAAAAATTAAAACCCCTAAAAGTACTAAAAGAGAGCTCAACACGTTACTTTTAACCTCGAAAACACAGGGATCCTTGTTCAAAACTTAAAATAAGATACTATATATGTACACTGATATATATACACTGATATACGTAAGAAGAGCTATATAGACTATTGACCTCGATAGTATTTAGGGATCTATAACACTGGAAATCCCTGAATATACTTGAGAAGAGCTGAACAGTAAAGCTTGTTGGTCACTAAGTGGTCTTCCGTACTCATAATGGTTATGTTAGCCGAGAAATAAAGCCGTATCAAAGCGGTACGATGTCTCTCACGCAAGGAAACGTACTATTTATAATCAGTCCTTTTTCTAGCAATAAAACTCTCTATGAAGGAGCAGTATGATCCTTTTGCACGCAATACCCGTGTGTCATATCTTTTTTATTTCTAGACGAACAGTATAAAATGAAAATAAGGTCGAGAGCACTTTGGATATGAATTTGGGTGCGTATACTTAGGACTAGCGTGGGCTATTGGCTTTGCCCGCTAAATATTTTTCGGTAGGTAGAGTAACAAACGAGCATGCGTGCTAAGGGTATGTAGTCGCTGCAGTCCATGGACATCAACATGCATTTTGAAAAAGTTTGGAAATTCTAACACTTTCCCTGCGACGTACATCACTTTTTTTTTATTGTAAAGGAGTAAGAAACGGGCATGCAGGCCACCTGATGTTAAGTGGTCACTGCAGCCCATGGA